>NDFZ01004851.1:173773-185520 GCA_002192655.3 Mamestra configurata
ACATAGAGAGAATTACTTACGAGACAACTTGCACTTACTACTAGTTACTTATACTGGAGGATCCGACGAACTGTGTCGACCAAATAAATTTGGCCTATATTTATATGGTTTTCACGTAGGTGCAAGTTGTGCTCGGGATAACCTTGCCATTCTCTGATTTTCTTTGGCTCGTCCAATATATGGCGAGCAGCTCCGTCAGGGTCCGAGATCTGCAGGAACCTGTCGCGACCTGTAGCGACCTGTCCGATCCCACAGGTTAGTTTCGTGAAAGTGGAGCCACTTTACGTCCAATGAGTTTTGGGGTATTAGGCATGTTTGTACGTTATCTATGTATTTCTTATCACGCCTCGGCGTCCGTTACAGGAATATTTAAGATATGAGTACTAGAAATGACAGAAATCGCCAAAAACTTTTCCCATACATTTCGGAAAGAAAGTCAAACTTCTACACTGCCCAAATTTTTTGTTCCGGTATAATCCGCAAAGTAACTCCGTCTGTCTGTTTGTTACTTCTTCACGTCTCAACGGCTAAACAGATTTGGATGAAACTTGACAATAGTAAAAAGCTTGGAATTGGGCTCATGATACTTTTTAGCCTGGGAGTATGTTCCCTTTGAATAAATAGTCTATAATATGAAAGCGAAAGGTCATTCACTAATGAATCACGAATTCTCGAAAACTTCTTGACCTATGGAGATGAAATTTGGCGCTGAGGTAGATTATGAGTAAGAGACGTCAGCTAAGAAAGGATTTTAGGAAACTCCCCCGTAAAGGGGCAGATTGGGGGGTGGAAATTCAATTCGTTTTCCCAATATTTCAAAACTAGGACATAATTTATCGTAGTTTTCATGACATCAAAATAAGAACTTAAAAAGCCCTTTCAGAAAGAATCCTTACCCTCATTACTGTTCGTTACTTGGTTTATCTTATCTCGTCAATAATGTGTATTTACGTTAGTCACAATATTTCAAAATTGGGACACAATTGACCTCAGCTTCTATAGCTGAAATAAAGAGCCTAAAAAGCCCTTTCAGAAAATATGAAACTCATTGCTGTTGGATACTTGGACCATTTTTTCCAATCTTCGTTTACAATAATCAATAAAAAAAATGAAACAAAAATGGTAAACATTTTAGTATTTTGTCTATAAAACATAATTTAGAAGGTTTTACATTAATACATTCACAGTAATTTGATTGCGATGTCAAACTCCCCGGGCACTAGTAATTGATTATGAGAATTGCATATGCATGATGTCTCTTGTTCATTAATCTGTCTTGCTAATGACTGATGAAAAGCTCAAGAACCAAGAGAGTGCATAATGCAAGAGCGAGCGACGCGAGCCCGAAAATTTTTGAACTCTGCCGAAAGGTTTTATTGCGTGCATTTAGGGGTGACACCTAGCCGAGACAAAAACCAGTCAACGAACGGCCGGGTGTCACCCCTAAACAGGTGTCACCCGGGGCGGACCGCCACCCCTGCCGCCTAGCTACGCTACGGGTCTGTACTCATTATTCTATGTTCCTCAAACTAGAATAGAATATAAAACTTTTATTCGTCACAGACACAACATCGCGTTTACCTTTTATGCCCTGATTGTAGCTAAACTGCTTAATGACCCAAGTTTTAGAATAAGCAAAACACCTGTGGGTAATAGATAGTTGAAACAGAAAAAAACATCCTACATACTAATATCCCTTATATGACTTTTTATAGTAAACAATATACAGTTAACAAATAGCATGTTATTGTTACATTATAGTTACAGTCATTGAACTGTAGCTGCTTGCTACACACAGTTTTGTTTGCTATCACTGCTGTAACGCAGGAAATTCACTGATATAGTTGTGTATTTGAGTCACTGAGGCTAAATTGAGCAGCCCTAGACCACGTCTGGCTCTGATAATGTATCTCTGTGCTGGTAGAACAGCCCCTTCCGTTAAATATCTGACACGTATCGAAACTAGGATGTTATCTTTATATCCTTCTTCCATAACTTTAGTTAGGACATAACTAAAGTTATAAATTAAATGTTTACTCCTCACGTTTTATCTTCTGATCGGATTTTGCTGTTTGGCACACAACATTTAGGCCAACTACTTTTTTTATCCTGCTGGGGTAGTACATTCTGTGATACAAAACTACCCTATCGTGGCAGACGAAGTCGCTGGCCTAAGCGAACATTTCGATATTTTCAGAACTTCTTTTGTTAAATCACTGACTTGAGCGCGTTTAAGTTTTCTGTGAGGTGATAGAAAATCATTTTTTTAAGGATCTACAACAGCTAACGCCACGAGTCCACGAGTAACTTGAAGTGACGTCTTACGGCCGGTCTTAATAATGTATCTTCTACCTTTGACCAACTGTCAAATTAGCTACCAAAAATTTAGTTTTAAATTTAATTAGCTACCAAGGTTGCTAATTTGACAGTTGGTTTAAGGTAGAACGTTATTGAAACCGACCGTAACTTAGCTAATTGCTCATTCATACCAACAGTAGCTAATTTGACAGTTGGTTAAAGGTAGTATATTATTGGAACCGACCGTAACATAGCTAATTGCTACCTTACGGATGCGACATTGAATCGCTTCAGTGTAGTTTCTATCGTTCGCATTCCGAAGGGCGGGAAGCCAAGAGACCTTGAGACTGAATCAGCTTGATTTCCATTCGGTCATGCTAAGCTGATAGATTGTGTGTTACGCCTTATAACAGCTTGGATTTTGGTGCCAGTCCAAATAGGCCAAGGCGAGTCATATAGGCCATGGGCGTTATTAACTTACTAAGCACTATATCTGACTGCACACGCAGTTTCGTAGTCATTCTGACTCCGTCTACCTATTTAAAACAAGTGCATCTAATCAATATCAATATACATAAAATTCTTCCTTTACTGAGTGACTGACAGACAACGCACAGCCGAAACTACTGTTCGTAGATAGCTGAAATTTGGCATGTAGGTTCTTTGGGGAGTGTAGGGGAGCACTAAGAGAATTTCCCGAAATTACTACGGGACCTGGACAAAACGGAATATGCGCGTACGAAATCGCGGGCGAATGCTAGTATGTAGTAACCAAACGCATATTAAAAAATAATTGTCAGTGGTGGTGTTTACCTAAATTACGTTACTAGGTGAATGATCGGTATTTTCTCATAAGCTATTTAACTATCGGAAATTCCTATCCCTAATGTGTTTTTGACCCGAATGAAAGATCAATGTTTCAATCTATTCAGGATTCCTAATCGGGATGTCCCCCAGACACTATTAAGGACACAATATAAATAGCAACTTTTAACTTCGCATTGCATTGTGTTCTAATGTGTATTGCGATAGTATTATTATGTTGGTCGCAAAAATTGTTGATACGAAGTAGTAGGTGCCTAACAGTTGCTATGTACCACACCCACTGTCAGAACTGCAAATCCTGTCAACACGCATACCTAATAATTTGCAAATACTACTCATAAACTTGTTAATTTGTATATCCGTGATATGATGAGGACCGGGGTTATCCGCACAGTTCTATCGTAACAGATGTGATGCATGACCAACGACTAATGCCGCGATAAGCGCGAATTAAAAATTCCTCTTGCATTACAAAGCTCATCGGTTTATACAAATGCGTATTATACGTATTAGCTTCAGCCCCGCAAAGTCCCTTACAATGACTAAATTCCAATTTTCCTTGCCCATGAAAACCGATCGTAAAGCCCAAAGAACTGAACTATCTAACTGGCTTCTTCTTTTCCTGTCAATTTGGCTCAAATATGTCCGACCAGTATGTAGCCACACTGGATAGCTGTGTCGTTGACGTATAAATCGTGGAAGGTGCAGGTGGTTGTGTATTCTGCGCATACAAGGTGGTGCCGCATACCCTGTGAAGGGACTCTACACTGGCTCTGTGTTTGGGATAGCTCAAGGATAACTTGGGCCTACAATTCATCATCATCATCATCATCATCATCCACAGCCCGACTTCGCGCACTGCTGAGCATAGGCCTCTTTTCTCTTGTGCCAATTAGTTTAAAAAAATCCAAAGAGCTATTGCAGTTGGTGTCCAGGTGGCTGGTGGCGGATGTTCTGCCGGAGTGTTAGTGTGGAGAAGTGGGATGTCTGTTCCTCCACAGTTCGCATCTCTAGTTTGACGTGCTGTCTAACCTGGCTCGAAAGTACCTAAGCCAGTAGCTCACTTGCAATATTGTGCCTTAAAAATCTGATATGTTAACTGCAGGTAGTCAGGTACCCTATTTTTGTGAAAGTTATAGTTATATCTACGTGTGTAAAAAGACGGTTTTCGTGAGGCAACAGCGTCAATCTGCTTTCATTTTGTTTGTTCATGTTAAAACAAACTGCGATTACCATAATGTCTCGTGTATCGTTTATTTGGAGGCATTTGTTCTACAGTGGATCTGCTGTAGCTGCTGGACAATGACGATGACTAACCGCTAAATAAATACCGTTCAACAAATTTCAGTCTGAATAGACATAAAAACTGGTTAGAAACATCAAATTAATTTATGAAAATTCTGTTTCAGATCATCAGTACAAACCAATCCGTCAATTATATTGTTGAGTACTTTCGAAACACATATGAGGCTGGACAGTATAATGTCCATCTCGAAGTCAAGAGAAATTACTTTGAGAATCTGTGGTGGACTGTCGCGACAGCCTTCACAGCATTTAATCTAACAGGTATGAATTTATATTCTAGTAATACAAATGTATAATTAACGTGAAAGTCTGGATGCATGTCACACACGTCTCTACGGCTGAACAAATTTGAATTATCTAAACTTGGAACGCGGGTGAACGTGGTCTAGATCCTAGGATACTTTTATCCCGGTAGTTGAACAATACTGGAAGTCGGGTCCAGTGGAATTTGGTTTCAGTAATTTTCGACCTGATCCAGGAAAATCTAGTTTATAATATTATGTCCTTATCAGAACCTTCTCTGCATATTAGTCAATATTGATTCGTGATTAGCCTGATGGTTCTTGCTGCACTTGTAATCAGCTGTGTCAATATTTCACATAATATAATAATATTTTATCAGCAAATTGCATGCACCATGCATACAATATCACGCCCTGTAGGATCATTATCAAAAGTAGCAGAATACGCGCATGTCATAAAATTCAAAATTGAACTGAAAAAGTTCCTAACAACAGGAACCGGCGACGCGGTAGGCCCAGAAGTAGATGGCGTAATGAATCACACCTAAAGAAATGGCTAAATATTGCAATAGACCGAGAAAAAATTAAAGACGGAAGGACAGCCTTGACCCTCCCGCTCTACCATTTTATAGCCGAATGGATTGTAACAGTGGCCAGGCGATCACAATAGCCACCCATTCGGGTGGCATAGCCCAATATACTTTGTTTCCTTTTCCCGCAATAGTCCTGCACTAACCAGGGGTTCTGTATGGTGTCGCACGTAAAAGAATAGCGAAATGTCCGCGATCCCAGGGTCTGAGGTGTGTCGAACAAGCAAAAATAAGAATATTATATATGTGGCAACGTCCATGCCCTTTTGTTTTTGGTCTCGTGCATGTAGCCGAGTAATTGCACGCTTGCATTATGAACAAAAAGTAAATTGGTACTTGTTATTTTTATTTTACACTGCGATATAAGGTTATTCAACTTGCAAGCAAGTTGCATGAGAGAGAGGATATATAGAGGTGTAATAATCCATTTATCAGTTTCATCCATCATCATACTGAAGGTTGACAATCTTGAATCTACATTTCAATTGTTGACTGGGTGTTGTAATACTAAGGTATCTACTGTTTTGGTGGGAAACGTGTCAGCTCTAAGTTCCAACTGATAAACATCTAATAGGTCATCATCATCAGCCTACAGCAATCATCTGCTGGACATAGGCCTCTCCAATTGCATGTAATCAGCAACATGTGTTGCAACATGTGTTGTCTTGATTCTCGGCAAATCTCAACCAGCTTCATCTAGCCTGAGAGCATCCCGCCTTACGCCACCCAATAAATCACCCGGTAACAAATACTCGTATCACCAAAGTGGATTTGACAATATATTCTAATACCACGGTTGACAGCCGTTATATTTATGAACGCACACGGCATTTATTATATTCTACAACATACAAGTATCAACCGGATTGGATCATGTAGTCCTCACACATGGCCACACCCATCCAATTAGTTTGTATCTGGGATAGCCCTCTGGGATCTCGTTATTTCTGGAAATCGATATGTTGCTGTAACCCTGCACCGGTTGATACCGAATGTTTAGTCAAGTACGCTTCTATAGTTCTATGGTCACAGTTGAGCTCTTATTTCGTAGCCCAAAGTAGGGCCTGAAAACGCTAGAAAGATTCTTGTGTTCCTAAGTTAGAAAGTTTTATATTTCAAAGTTATTTCATTCAAAGTAAACCTCTATTTTCATTTTTAGTCTAACCGAAACAACTGAGTTCCAATATTTTTTACCCGAGAAAACGATATTTTTAAGTCTTGAAGTAACCAGACTACGTCGATCCTGTATAATTATTTTATTGAGGCTTTCTGTTCTTAGCCTAAAACGGCGCGGGTGGTTTAGCTATACAAGTATTACCAATTACACTTAGTTGACCGTACATCGTGTAACAAATATTCGTATACGAATGCAGAGTTGAGACAGAATTGCTTCAATTTCGTCGTATGTTACGTGTTTTACATTCACTTTCGTATTTATTGAGTCTAACCTAGATAGATACTTAGACGCTAACGAAAGTCTATCTATTGAGCTACTAAGTTTTTTTCCACCGACACTATGTGAATGCAACGTTCCTGTTTAAGCCAAGGCTGCACTTCTGAGGACCTAAAAGAGAAGAAGAGGTCGCGATTGGCATTGGACCTACCGGCCCAACTCATTTATTTAAATATGTTGGTTATAATCATACTATCTACTAAAAATACTACTACATCTACATCTGCCTAGCCTTTTCCCAATTCGGGTCGGCTTCCAGTCAAACCGGATTCAGCTGAATACCAGTATTTTACGTGGAGCGGCTGCCTACCTGACCTCCACAACCCATTAACTGGGTAACACGGTACTCCTTGGCAAGACTGGTGTCAGATTATCTGGCTTCTGACTATCCGTAACGACTGCCAAAGATCTACAAATGACAGCCGGGACCAACGGCTTAACGTGCTTTCCGAGGCACGGAGATGTCTCGGTATGTAAAGATGGTAACCCATCCACAGACCAACCTCGGCAAGCGTTGCTTAACCTTAAAGATCGACCCGTGCGTCTAAAATACTACTACTACTAATAATACTATCGGCTCGAAGAGTATTTTTGTAAACTTAATGTCCACTGAATGTTCACTGCTGGGTCCTGTTTCCCCTTTATTGTTTCGTGTTGTTCGGTTCCTTTCCATTGCAATCATGTTAAATAAAACGCTCTTCCTTATGCAGTCCGTTACTAAGTTGTCCTTCAATAAATAATGGTTTGTATCCAGCCCTGACGTCACCTTTGTAGGTGACTCGCGAAAGATTAAAAATTAAAGTTCATGGTATACGTTGTTTTCTGGGAAGAATACAATAATCCACTGTGCAATATTGTATTGGGAACTCAGTTGTAAGTTCTGTTTGTGACTTTCAGTGACGCAGTGGGCGGAATACTGGTCCTGACCCTTATGTGATAATGAATCGAAATTATGCTTGTATTTCATTAAGTAGGTACTGAGAAAAGTAGGTGTCGGTCAAACTGGATGTGTGTAAGTGTAAGGCCTACCAAGTAACATAGCAACAGAAGCAGGATTTCATCTAGGTAATCTAAACCGATACAAAAAATAGGGTTTAATTTTTTGTTAAGAGGTAATCTTTGGAAACACATTTTATTACTACTGCCGAATGCGATAAGCTTATATATCGGAAAAAAAATTGGTTTCTGTAAGATAGGCCACGAAGCCAAAGCTTGACTTATGCCCGGATTCTGAGGTACTTTATCGGTCGTTTATCTGTCCGTAAACGCTATTTATCGTAACGCCATTGGTTGGTTAGTGGTTAACGGACAGATAAACGACTGATAAAGTACTTCAGAAACCGGGCGTTACTCAATTATCTATAGATTAAATCGACGGATGACTCCTTCATATCACCCTTCATGTTTTTATGTTTATTAACATACCTAAGTGATGGCATACACAGTAACTTCTGTACTTATGTACGCATCTGTGTAAATGTTACGTTAAATAAACCGTGGAAAATTAATTATGTCTGCTTTAAACAGAAATTGTATAAAACGTCGAATAAATTATAAGTGGGTACATAACAATCGCTATAAGTGTTTAGTGTTTAAAGGAAAAATACTTATTAGCAATTAGTATTGGTGTTGATTTGGCCATGTTGAAATTGCAACCTTTGACTATCTTTTAGACTCGCAGTTCGAAAAGACTGATCCCTCCTGAGTCCTGATGAATCTATTTGTCAACAATAGGATCTTCCTTAGAGCTATATATATAATTATTAATAATTTTACTATTAACTATCATTCATTAATCATTTCTATATTTACAGATACACTACACGGTGCCATGATACTTAGTCAAAACGAAGAAAAGAGGCCAAACAATTTCGTGGCAGTCAACAAAGTTGTCACCCACTTTGTAAAGTTAGAAGAGAGCGAATTGCAGTTCCTGGAGAAGAACTCTTCCTCCATACTTACTTATTGGTTCATAGACTGCGTCCACATAGACACTACTAGTGACTTCTCTCTCAACTATACGTATGAAGATAATATGGGCGCTCATGAAATTGAAGCCGTAGTTGTCGCCAACAATGAGCCTATACCGCCAATCACGACTACGACGACTACAACTACAACAACGACTACGACGACAACAACTACAACGACAACAACAACAACTACGCCTAAACCACACAACACAACTGTTGACCCAACAACAACACTTGCCCCAAACACTACAGTTGTGTCCACGATAGTTGTCCCGTCAACAACATTGGTACCAACTTCAACAACACCGAAGAATGTTACTAATGTCAATGATACGTCGGGACACAAGATAGCGAAGCGAGCGATCTCTAACAGAACTACTATGAAAGGCGTAGATGGTGAAATAGCTACGTGTAAAAATACAATACCTATAGGCAAGGGATATACCTACGGACGATACCAACACACAATATTTGTTAGAGGTAAGCAAATACTAAGATCATAGTGTTTATTTGTATACTTTCAGAATAATCAAAACGTGTTTGTTGTATGTAGTATGATATTGCTGAAATATAGTGTGTACAAGTATGTTGCAGCAATAATTAAAATAACTTAAGCCTAACATGTTGAATGTTGTACTCCATCGATGCCACCAAAAGATAACAATTTTTTTCGTGTATAATAAATAACTTAAATAAATTGCATCGTAAATCAGATGAACTCTCGTTATATTTAGAAAAGTTGAACCGTAACAATAAACATGTTGATGTCCTTTGCATCACGGAACATTATGATAAATGAAGATACTTTTTCACTGAAAATTCCCAATTACTCATTGATTTCATCTTACTCCATTTCTATTGTGCCTAGACAATAGAAATGGAGGGGCGTGCATATTGGTACATATTAATCAAAAGGCTAAAATGTATGACATGAAGGAACATACTATTAAAAATATTTTAAGAGTGTAGTGCCATTGAAATCCTAGAGCATAATATGATTACAATCATCATTTATAGACAACAAACTAGAAAAGGTCAACATATTTTTTTCTAAATTCAATGATAAACTCAATAAAACTTGTTTAAAAATAAGAAAATTATAATATGCGGCGATGTTAATCATATTTAAGTAACAGAGAATAACAAACTGAAATATCTACCATTTCACAAACCACACAAATCGAAAAAAAAAAACAATTGTCAACACCAATAAATATTTTAGGTCCTCTGCTCTTTATTATTTATATTAACGACCTTACCAAATCCATTAAATTGGTTCTGTATGCTGACGATAGCATTGCGATGGTGGTAGGTATCTGAAGACTCCTCTACTCATGGACAGGAGATAAACCACACGCTATAGTTAACTGGTTAAAATTAAATGAACTAAAAATAAACCTAACTATACATTTATAATGACTTTTAAAACTTAAAATTCTAAATCTAATTACTAAAATATAAAGGATGCTGAGAATTTTATATCATTTAAAAATAAATTAAATACATTTTCATTAATTAATCCTATTATAATGTAAATGATTATTTAAATGAATAAATGTAATAAGGATGTACTAACTATTATTAATATTAAAATTTGTAATGGAAAAATAATTATTGATGAATACTATTTGACATTTGACAATACTACCTATTTGGCATGTAATGTATATTTTCACACCGTTTGAGGTAGAATATGGCATTAAGAACTTTTGTTTTTTGTAACACCTCATGTATTTCACCCATATTCCAGAAAATAAATGATTTTGTTTTTTTTTTTATTTTGATTTTGAACAATTAAATAAAAGTACCTACAAAAACAAAATGGACAACCAGCCAGCAACAATTAAATATTAAAATATATTTCTTCCCGAAAAATATTTGTAGTTTAGGTACATTTTTGCATTGCGGATACCCTCGCCGCAATCAAGTAAATTCAGTCGATACTATAAATATATATATTTAATGAAAAACACGGAATAACTAAAATACAATTTTCCTTGCCACGGAAGGATGGAAAATCAATCTCGTATTAATATTAATTCAATTAATATTCAAAGAATTTTATCGCCAAGAAATATTATTAGTTTGCAGTAAAAAAAAACAGACAGCAAAAACCACATGACAGAATGTTTATCGTCAAACATTATCTATAAATAATTCGGATTAGGTACCCAACTTGTTTGCAAATGAATAAACTACATTGTAGTGACTGGCTTATCTATTTAGTTACGACACAACAGACATACAATTACAAACTTTTTTTTTTTTTGGGTCTAGGTTACAATATAAATTACTCGGAAATTCTAGAAAACGGTTTTCTGACATGCCAAACTCTGACTCCCCATGGTGAAAATAGAAATAATTATTTTTCACGTTTGCTGCGTAAATCTCTCGAAATTTTCGTTAATCCAAGTCGGAGCAATTTTAAACAGCTATCATGCATGACACAAGAGGACCAGGAACTATTAATGTATGCACAAGACATAAGCGCCGTGCGCACACCGCCGTCGCCGTAGATTTTCAAAGGCGCACCGCCTCCGCCTCCGCTAAACAATTTTTTTTGTATGACGTTTAGGTGCTTCTTTGTAATAGCGAATGTGAAATATAACATTCATAACTTCATATTCGTATGCTACGCTTACTTCGTCCTGCGTAGCTCCGTCCCTTTCTTATAACAGAATCATGACGGAATAGGCTTTCATAGTTCAGGGCGGTTTGTTTTAAAGTCTCAACCGCGACGCCAAGTCGATTGACCATACATTCAAGTACTTAGATGTGCGTATAAATGAATAGGCGACAGTGAACGACGAAACCCATAATCAGGAAACTGAACATAGCATCGCATACTGCGTCGAATAGTGAGTCAGCTGGACGTAAGTTACTCGAAATGGTTGACAAACGCGTTGGATAATGTTGAAAACAAAACAAGGTGGGGAGAGACACGGCATTATCATAAACGGCGAGTACATCTCACACTTGAAATTAAGAAAGATGATAGTAGAGATGCCACGAATAGTGAATTGGCCGAATACCGAATATTCGGCAACGCTGTCGGCCGAAG
>NDFZ01004852.1:0-121163 GCA_002192655.3 Mamestra configurata
TCAAAAAGTGCTGGCACTCAGCCTAATTTGAATAAATGACTTTTGAATTTTTGAATTTTGAATAGGGAAGAACGGGCCATAATCTGTGACTCTGTTTCATCGTTCGCATTTAACGATATCTGTCGACAAAGGCATGACCCATTTCCCCCGATTCGCTCCTGTTACTTCCTGACTTGCCGTTTAAATGGCGTTTAGCGCTGTCCTTCCTCCTTCATCTCTTGTGCTCATTGCTTCTATCGCAGTAATTGGGATTCATTTTGCGGTTACTTCAACAGATATAAAAATGCAGTTAATGAATTCGACCGTTGTGTTTTAGATAGCCATCCTTTTGAAAAAGATAGCCATCCTTTTTTATGCTAATAATATGATGTGGATTAATCCGTATCTACTTACGTCGATTGTTTTTCGTTAGTTTTTGTTGGCATGATTTTTCAAAATGGTTAAGTTTATTGTAAATTGAAGTATTAAATGTATTGTTGCAGTTAAGGATATGTTTAAGGGTTTCGACTGACCGAATGATCACTTCCTTTATCTCGGAAACTACTGAGCCTAAATGGTAACATGTTAAAAAAACAACGGGTTGCACTCCGAAAGTGCCGGCAGAAGTGAAAACTTGAACATTATCGTTGTGCATTTTCGATATTTTGGAATGGTTAGGGAATAATTTCGCAACGCTTTAGTTATC
Organism: Mamestra configurata; assembly: GCA_002192655.3. Lineage (NCBI taxonomy): Eukaryota > Metazoa > Arthropoda > Insecta > Lepidoptera > Noctuidae > Mamestra > Mamestra configurata. The sequence goes on from NDFZ01004852.1 coordinate 686, forward strand.
AGTATTAAAGTACTATCATTTATGTGGTAAAATACAATATTCATTTACCGCGCTATCGTACACAAACATGAGAATTTATATTACATTCAAAATTTAACACTTCAGAACTTTCCCTCCGTCTTACGAATTCTCGATCAGGTCACGTGTGCTGACGCGAGTTTAACATTTTTTACCCATCCCAAAAAGTGCACAACGCCGCTTAAGAAGCTTTACCTTCAATAATAAAAAATATTCGTTCGGAAACCTTTGCATGCAAGTCTGACTTACTCTGACTATAGCTGTTTATTTTTTCTAGATTTCGACTGTGGAATTTCAATCAGGCAGAAATCTAAGTTTTTTTTTTAATATCTATAATTAAAATAATAGTTATTTATATATTATAGCGTCTTAGTTCCTTTTATCATAAAAATAATGTGACCTTCATGCGTTTGAAAACATACGTCCACACTTAAAACGTTTGGCTAGCGCAACGCCATTACAGTTATTACACTTACAAATACAAGGAAAGTTACTTAGCTGTGAAATGAGGACGGATTGTTTTAATGTAGCTACTGTGATTTTTTGTTTTCACAGGCGTTTCATTTAAAATAAGATTATTATACTAGACTGTATTTATGTTTTGACTATACAAACTGTAAGCAATAACTACTTTCCTATTTATAAGAATAGTTAGAATATGTTGCTCTTCCCTAGCAGCCTCTACAATTCTAAGCATTTTGTTAACATCTAATACAAACATTGTGAAATAGGAAATTAAAGTGTTAATATAAGAAAAAATATGAAAAAATATTTTTCGTTCTCAATGGTGTCGGACGTAAAAGAATAACACCATCTCATCACTTCCCGTGGGTGTCGTAAGAGGCGACTTAAGGATTCTCCAGAGAATGGGCAGCAGCATTATCTGTGCATTGCAAAAACTACACTGCGATCGCCAACCCGCATACCATGCGTGGCGATTATGGCAAACCCCCTTTGCCCCTTTGGGGGAGGCCTATGTCCAGCAGTGGATATCTTTCGGCTGATGGCGAATATAGAAATATTAAAATGAAAAAAAAACCTACTAAATATGCTAAAATGATTGTGTTTTACGTCAAAATATCCTTTGAGGATTTAATTGCACATTTGTTTAACGCCTTGTATTAATGGAGTAGTAACTTTTAGCTCATCAACGTTACAAACAAATGAAAGCTTAAGGGGCATTCTCAATCACAAAAGATAATGTGATGAACTGAGAAATGTAAATAAGACTGCTCTGTTAAAGTCATTCGTGTACAGTCAACAAAGCTATTTGGTATGTATAACAAAGATATTTGGCAGCTGCCAAATATCTTACAACATATACATATACATAGCTTACAACATTGATGAATAAAGTATGCTGAGTGAGTTAGAATGGAAAAGACAAGGCCTTCGCCCCAACCGCCGCTACAAAAGAAGACGCCTCCGGCGTCGGGAGTCGCAGGACGATCCCCGGCCACCGTAGGCGCGGGCCTGCGGACGGCGAGCGTTGTTTGGCACGCTGCGCGCTGTTCGGTCACAACCAGGCCCGGGTCGATGGCGCGGTGTATTCCACGCGCATCTCAAAGAGATATCAGCATAGCAGACGGGGCCCGCTAGGGCCAGAGCATGCCAGGGTTGCGGAATTAGTTCGAAAGAGTCACCGCGGCCTTGGAACGCAAAGGGCTTTAGAAGGAACACGGATGGATTTTAGTTAGTAAAAGTCTGACTCGCCCTTCCGCTCCACCCAGAACGGAAGAAGTTATTTGATGATTTCCCATCCTTAAAAAATATAAGTATGCTGAGTTGACAATTATTGTACACCACACTCGTAAGATTAAAAAGTTATAATGCACACATTAGAAATAAATATTGATAGTGCAGTGGAAAAAATAATATTTTTGACTGTACTTATACTAAATAACTTTGTTGACTGTACATATGAACATAGAAAATAAATATCCAGGACGACTTCACAAACTATTCCGTTCAAAAAAAAAAATTTAAACTTTTTCAAAGTCTACAATTCCAAAACAATGGCTTTGAAAGTTAAAATTCCTCTATTTTCACACTCGAAATAAACAAAAGCGTTAAGTACCATAAATCGTGAAAACTTTCAGTACGTAATGTACGGTTTAAGTTATCTCTTGAACAGCATGTGCATACAGAGGAGGTACTTGTAATGTTATCCGAAAATTGCTGTTTAAATTCAACAATCTTTGCTTTATGACTCTTCTTGTTATTCACATTTGTCTTGGGATTTTCTTCGAAGCGTGAACGTATCTTAGCCACGTTTGGGATAAGTTCAAATGAAAATGTACGTAAGCGTGAACGAACTAGTTCACAACTTTAATTAAAAGGATTTTGGAAAACGGGAAGCAGATACATATAATCAATATTTAAAAAATTACTTGTATTTTTTTAAAGTATAATGTATTGTAATAAGTGATGATATAATTATTAAGTGTTATTGGTATTATATATTTGTCGAGTTATGTAGGGATGAACAGCATTTTTTTTTATTTAGTGTAGATTTTTGCGAAAATTGCGTCTTCATTGATACTTATTGCCTGCAAATATCACACTAATATTATAAAGGCGAAAGTTTTTAAAAGTTTAGTTGTTTTTGTATGTTTGTTATTTCTTCACGCGCAAACGGCTGGACTGATTTAGATGAAATTTGGTATAGATGCTGTTTGAGCCCCGAGAAAGGACATAGGAGTTTTTATCCAGAGAGTATGTTCCCTTGGGATAATTTTCGACAAACACGCGGGCGGAGCCGCGGGCGGCGACTAGTTGATTATAAAAATCAGATTGTTTAGCAAGGCACTGAACTGATATTCGATAAACTAAATATTCGCTTTGATACGATCTGCAATTGTTTTAAAAGCTTTTTTGCGTAATTGCGATACATCGATTGATTGCTTTTAGACAGCCGATCAAGGGGCGGCAGTCGTAACATGCTCGCCTGGTATCGTCAAGAGACCAGACATGTTAAAAATAACAACATAAAAAAAGTTGACCACACATATACTTAGCATCAAATTCTTAATTAAGTAAATAGGTACCTAATTACAACAACCAGTCGCTTAGCCAACCCTTGGGTCACTTCGCTTGACCCAAGGGTTGGATTTTACCTCGAATATAGGATAAGCATTGCCATTCAACGTAGTAATGCCGCCAGTCTTTTGGGCATACTTCCAGTCGACAGCGATGAGGATTAATTTATTAACGCCATATTTTAGTGATCACTTAGTTAAGGAGGAGCTCATGGCTAAATTATAACAGCCGCACTGGTCGATCTTCAAGGGTAAGCAACGTTTGCCGGGGTTGGTCCGTGGATGCGTGATCATCTTAACATACCGAAACTCCTCCGTGCCTCTGAAAGCACGTTAAGCCGTTGGTTTCGGCTGTCATTTGGAGATCTTTGGCAGTCGTAACGGATTGACAGAAGCCAGATAATCTGACACCAGTCTTGCCAAGAAGTACAATACTGGTAGTCAGCTGAATCCGGTTTGACTGGAAGCCGACCCCAATATAGTTGGGAAAAAGCTAGGCAGATGATGACTTAATTTCGAGTTTTTATTTTTATTTAAGTGTATATAGTAAATATAGTAAGTAAAGTATTTATTAAAACAAACTTTTTTTTCTTTTTTAACTGTTTTTTTATGTTTTATTGTTCTGTTCTTATTATGAGGTGTATAATATAAAGTATATAATAAATAATAACCTTCGAAGAATCCTCTCCCAGTTCGTGTAACAGATGACGCCAAATACATTCTGAAAATGTATCTAAGTTATATCAAGTAACTCAAGTTAATATGAAGTATGAGATAGGTGAGCGAACATGCAAACGGTTACAAAGTCAAATGCAAATTAGGTACCTACAACGTTTTCTGAGCACGCCGTCACGCCATCTGCGATATGGCTCAATGAGTTTTAATTGAGTTGTGGTTATAATGTTGTATAATTTTATGTTACAAGCTTAAGTTCAAGTAGATGGAAAGTTTCAGGGTTAACTAAGTATTTTTAATAGACTAAAAATAGATTATTTTACTTTTGTTTATTATTGTAGCGCGCCTCAGTGAGATGTCAGTATCAAAGATCAAAAGTCATTTATTCAAATTAGGCTGAGTGCCAGCACTTTTTGAACGTCAAAATTCTACATAAAGGCAGTCCCCCAAAACGCCCGCCCGTCACCACTTCCTAGTGTTTCAGTGTTGAAGCGACGGACAGGAATTCAGCATTAGTTCGACATGAAGTCCCTGCAAACACCGGTCGAACGCGCATCTGTATTCCAAGACTTAGTAAGAATGAAGCAACATTTTAAAGAAATCATTTTCTTCTTTCTTTTAAAAAAATAAAAAAGGTATCTTAAAAGATGAAAACCAAACAAATCAGAGCAAATAAAATCCTAATCCAATATAAACCAATAATAATAGAAAATAAAGTCAATAAAAATAACCGATTAAGCTGAACCAACCGCAGAGAATACAAAAACAATTTTCCTTCGTTAAAACGCGGTGCCTCGCTGTCTTAAAACAACCTCAATTCAAAAAGAAGCAAAAACACTGTCTCCAGAGCGAATAAATCAGATTTTAAAGCAGAAGCAAACAGACAAAACAATACGAAATTGCAAAAGTTTAAAACAAATCCTGGCATAAAATACGTGAAGCCTGATAGAGCAAAATGGGAGCTCGAAAGTTTGGAAATAGATCAAAATAAAATTGCTACAGATACCTGCTTCTCGTGGAGTGGTTCAGGTTTTTGTTTGCAGACGATATTTGCCGAAGCAAACTTGAGTTTTATTAGTTATTTTTTTAATTTAGTGACCCTGACTGCTAAACCGGAGGTCGTGGGTTCGATTCCCACCCAGGACAAATCTTTGTGTGATGAGCATGATCATTTGTTCTGTGTCTGGGTGTAATTTTTCTATGATATGTATGTATTTAGAAATATATAAGTATGTTTATCAGTTGTCTGGTTGCCATAGCACAGGCTCTGCCTAGTTTGGGATCGGATGACTGTGTGTGAGTTGTCCCAAGATATATTATATATTATATTAGATACTATTATATTATTATATTATTGTTAGCTGTTTTAGTTATCAGGATGAAGTGAATAGTATTTGAGAAACTGAAAACAGTAGATTATATTAGAGTCTTTATACATTTAGACTCTTCCTTGTGCACGTTTATGTTTTTTTCTGGAATACGATTTGGAAAAGTTAATATCAAGAGACCTATTAATAAAATAGAATACACTTTATTATGTATGTACACCAAACAAGATGGAAGACGAAAAAAAAATAGGGTGACACAAGGGGCGCTTTTTTCGCTACAAGCTACCTTTTTAAACTAATCTTCGGATGGATTTAAAGAAGAGAACGATAGACAATGCTGCAAGTAGTGCTAGATTTACTTTTTACATATAGAATATATTATGAACTATCAAATTTTAATGCGTAAAAAAGTATTCCAAATGATCAGTTGACAATTTATCGAGAGTTTACAATCTCTCACGTTATTTTATTATCTTACGGAGTTTGCCATTTTTCGGTGACATATACATCTAGAAATACCAAAAGCTGAGAACTTTAGTAAAGCCGATTAAGGAGAGAGGTAGTGATTGAACATACATATTTCAGGCAAGAACAGAAATGTCAGTCTATACATAGAATGTTATTCCGTGTGTAATATTTTTCATTCGGATTGGGGCTTAAGTAGATGAATGACGTGATCAATATAAAAGGACGTGATGTTTTTATCAATATTGGGAAGATGAAAAGCGGCAATTTCACTGCGTTCCGTACGGTCGAGCCCCTGATGTCAAATGGTATAGCTAAAAGATTTAATAAACCAAAACATGAGTACGGAAAAAATATTGAGAATGCGCGTCCCTAACGTTTACGGGCAACTGACTAACAAAACAAACAAATTCAAAACGTATATTTCTATTAGGTGATTAAACGGCACTTTTGAACGTCGTCATTTACAGTTCAGTAAAAGAATAATATTACATTAATAAACTGACTCTACTGTCCATTCGGAAAGGTAGATTCTTATGGAGAAGAACGGACAAGAAACTCTATAGAAACGTATTGGGCTAGGTCTGAAATGGAATATTTTGAATGCTAGGTCCATACAACGTGTAACAGAATAAACGCAACACCTCTTAAGGAGTCATTGTATTCATTATTATGAATAACTTTCATTATAGGACTAACACTGAAAACGTGGAAATAAAATCGACTTTCCCATACATTTCTGTACGCATAACTCGACAATATGTACTGAACAGCTGATCTTAGATTTCGAATTTGGTCTCATAGTAAAAGTTGTTCATAATTAAGGGGTTATTGTAAACCCTGAAGAGGTATTGCGTTTATTCTGTTACACGTTGTATATTTGAAATGTGCGTACTTAAACCATTCATTTCAGGACTAGCTCGATTTGTTATTTTTTTGTATTTCTTAGTCACCACAGCCTATGTTGTGCTAAGAACTTATACAAATCTAACGACACTTCATTTGTCGAAATCTTATTACAACCATGTCCCGCCCAGTAGTCTGGTTAAAAATATATCTTTTTCATTCTTTTTATTCCGACCCACATAAGAAACTAGGATTCTTTGACTTTCTAATATCGTTTGCTCTAAATGCAATAGAATCAGGCTTTTTCGTTCTAGCCTTATTTAAATTCAATCGCTGCCATTTTGAATTCGAACGTTCAACACCTATTTATTTTGTTTTTACGATTAATGAAAACAATTTGCTTTTCAATTGTTTCTTTAACGGTCAAATGGATTCGAGTGGCATAGACAGAATAAAGTAAAGTTTTTTTTTAAAATAAGAATTCAATACAAGGCTGGCTTAGAAAGAAGTGGAGAGATGACTTGGACTTGTAACATGAGGCCTGAGCCGAGGCAGCATGGTATATATTGCTGGGGAGTTGCGCCACTTCTTCTTCCCAGCTAAAACACTAGGAAGTGGTGACGGGCGGGAGTTTTGGGGGACTATCTTTATGTAGAACTTTGACGTTCAAAAAGTGCTGGCACTCAGCCTAATTTGAATGTTGTAGCAATGACTAGATCAGAAAGAATACTGCATTGGTTGGTTCTTATTAATTTGCTTTTGCTTCTGATTGACCGGGCAATGGAGAGCGCAATGCTCGGAATTTCCTAGCGTGATCGAATCAGGAATGGTGATATCCGCAAGAGGTAACCGACATAGCCCGTAGGATCGCCAAACTTAAGTGGACAGGGCACATTGCTCGCAGAACAGATGGTCGATGGGGCCGAAAAGTTCTAGAGTGGCGACCGCGTACCGGAAGATGCAGCGTTGGAAGGCTTCCCACAAGGTGGATCGATGACCTGGTGAGGGTCGCGGGTAGCCGATGGATGCGAGACGCACAGGACCGGTTGTTGTTGCGACACTTGGAGAGGAAGCTAATGTCCAGCAGTGGACGTCTTTCGGCTAATATAATGATGAGATTGACCGGAGAAATTAAGAAGATAAAGTTGGTTGAAAAATATGGGGGAGGCATGGGCCTCCCCTATATTGAAATGTTAGTACGTTTTAATTTTACAAGGGTTCCAAGTAGTTACCAAGAAATAATGTTCAAAGAGACCACTTTTCATTATGTAGTCTCTCACGACACACTAATTAGAACTAATATCTGAATAGTGTCACACACACACAGTCCTGCAGGTATCACTCTAATTATTCCGCTCAGCAAAGTGATACCTGCATCACGATATAATTTTACTGATGTGTTTGTTATGTATAATATTATTTTTTAAACAGGTTTTCAATAAGGTTTTCTTAAGGGTGGGCCTCTCGTTTCTTGGCCGCCCTAGCTGCCTTGCCCGCCTTCTTCTTCCCGCCGGCTACCTGCTATCCGGCTTCGGTTTTGTGTTTCACGCGCGCCTCAAAGAGATGTCAGCATAGAGGACGGGGCCCGCTAGGGCCAGAGCCTGTCAGGGTTTTTGTTCGAAAGAGTCACCGCGGCCTACTAAAATTAAAACTGGGCCTACTTCCATAATACAGTTCAAACCCCTGTGTTGTTCTTAAGTACGTAATAAACTCGATAAATTATAGCTACAGGTAGTAAGTACCTGGCCTGCGGGCGGCGAGTGTTGGGTGGCTCGCTGTCTGATCACCACCAGGCCCGGGTCGATGGCGCGTTGTGTTCCACGCGCGCCTCAAACAGATGCCAGCATAGGAGACGGGGCCCTCTAGGGCCAGAGCCAGCCAGAATTGCAGAATTTGTTCGAAAGGGCCACCGCGGCCCCGGAACGCAAAGAGCTTCAGAAGGAACACGGATAGGTTTTAGTCAGTAAGAGTCTGACACGCCCTTCCGCTCCACCCAGAGCGGAAGAAGTCATTTGATGATTTCCCATCCTTAAGAAAAAAAAGGGTGGTCGGACCCTCCCTTTTTTTTTCTCTGAAGAGCTCTGAGACTCTGAAAGTTTACCGTTTTTGACTGAAATGATGATGGTGGGTGGACTTCAATTGGGCTATTTAATTAACTACGGTGTGAGATGTTACAAGGTTTAAAATACCAATAAATAAGTTTAACATAAAACAGCTATACACGTACCACACATGCACACTAATTAGAAAATTGTAGCAAACACTAAACGATCTCAGATATCATTTAAGAAGAAAATATACAATAACACAAGAAGTAGTTAATTTAATAATCAACTATAGGCATAACATAAGATATTAAGAAGCAAGACTACATAATAACTTACAAACTGAATTAAAAATGAAAAAATCTAATAAAATATTTAAAGTAAAGCTGAGATATTATTTAACACAGTCTTTATTGTAACATGCACACACCTGAACATTTTATATATGTATACTACCTCATGTTGTACGTAGATTTAAGATAACTATTTATTTTGTTGTTACTCTATAGGTGAATAATAATTGTAATGATCTTTAAAAAAATCAATTTCTGAAAACCAAAAGTCCGAATGAATAGACTAAGGGGACTAAAACACCAAATAACTGCTTATTTAAAGGAGATCATCATACCCAGAAAAGTAAACAAAACAGTGTCACACTCTCAGCAAAATGTTGAAGAAGAAGTTTAATTTCCATATCCACGATAGCTGTAGCTGAACTGCTACCAAACTAACTTTCAGCTCACAAAACGACTTTAATTATCATGTAAAGTGGTACCAGTCTGGTACTTTCTTAGCGTCGCGAATAACTTCTAGCTACAAGAAGAAACTGTAAGGAAACTCTCATTATCTCTCATCTTCACATATCCCTATGAAAGTAATTAATAAAGTAGCTCTTAGTTTGCCATTTCGCGAATACACTTCGCAAGTAAGAAGTACTTCGTCCTGATATAATTTAAATTTAATCTTTTCACCCGTTCCGCTAAGGTTTTGTGCTGAATGGTCTCCGAGGAAATTTCGTCTTTTAAAAGTTGTAGTCGTGATTTATGTTAGCACTATTTTACAGCATTGGAATTTAGTTCTCGTAGTATTTCTAAATTTCCACTTCTTAAATGTGCTTGAGGCGGATGTTAATAAAATTAGTTTGTATTTCTCCTTGGTCCTTGGTGCGCAGGATGCTAGCCAGGTCCAACAGTATCCTGGGCATGATTGCTGACAGGCTGAAATGCTGGGTGGTTAACCGTTGCTTCAGTATTTCAGCTGTAATACCGAAGTTCTGGTTTTTAATTTATGTTTGACTTTTGTTATTATTGTATCACTGACATAGTTTTAAGTTTATTAATTGTTACTAACAATATCCATATAAGTCTCATTATTACTCGCAAACACTTCTTGCTGCAAATGAGATCCAGAGTCTCTAAATCTACCATATCAAAATAATGATTGTTGATCGTGGCAAGAAACTGGATCTCACGGGAGTGCTTAACCTGGATATGGAAATGATCTTATCTATCTAGGGACCAACGGCAAGATGGTCCGACGTCATGTACAAGGCTGTTGGAGGCAGCATGTACGAAGCGTTCCACACTGTTGAAGACCGCATGGCTTTAAGACGTCGTATGTGGTCGCGATCCTCAGCAGTGAGGGAATGACCAAGATGAAGAAGAAGGGACCAACACTAAGGAGTACAGCAATGGCCAAAAGGCAGCAGACGTGGAACTTGGAAAAGGCTGACAGTGACCGCATAGACGCCCTCGAAATGTGGTGTTGGAGAAAAATGCTGTAAATTCCATGGATTGCCTCCTGCACTAACGGGTTCATTCTGCGGGGACTCAATGTAAAGACTAGGCTGTCCACCATATGTCTACGCAAGGTTCGGTCAAACCTGGAACGTCTGAAAACTAAAACTTAGAACGCCTAATAATGACAGGCAAGGTTAATGGCAAGCGACCAAGAGGGCGCAGCCCCACTAGACGGTCAGACCAGGTTCGATCTTTCCTGAACACTAAATTTCATACAGCCCTCCACGAAGCCAAATACCGAAACCAGAGCCTTCCGTAATGAGGATTTCTACACTTAACAAAAAAAGCTAAAGAAATTCTCCTGAAAAACAACAGGTGCACAAAAAATGTTACTCAATTTTATTCCTTAATTGACATTAATAAAGTAATATGTCGCGGAGATGCGAAAAAACTATTTAGGGACCATTTTTTTATACTAGAATACTGCCCGACTCTAGTCAGAGCGTACGCAATTCACGGGTAATGTTTTATGCTGGCAAATATCAGCGTAATAAAAATTTATTCGTGCCAGGTGAGGAAGCTATAACAATGTCAAAATACATTACGTCAACAAAATAAATTGGACAAGTGATATGGGTGCCGTCTGTCACCGGAATTAGGACCATTATTACATCGTTTTATACGAAAAGACCTAAATAGTCGAATCATGAGTTTATGCCTGTGAAAGCTTGTATAGTTAGATATTTGTTAAGCACGTCTTTTTATTATTAATTGCCTCGCGTTTGACCACAATCTCACCTGATGGAAAGCGATGATGTGGTCGACGATGGAGCACAAAGTTACCTGTTCACTCTTGATTTAAAGAGCCCCAGGTTGTGGTACCAGGAAGCACATCCTCCGGCAGGGAATTTCACTTCTTAACGTAGCGCCTCGTCGGATATTATTTAGTTTCGTGGATACGATATTTATACAATACATAGTCCTCCTGACCAATTTCGGCTATGGCGGCCAATCTCAACCGAGACTAGCCATCAGCGCGGGACATGCAAATGCATGTGTGCGCAAACACAGGTCCACTCCCTCTTCCATCATTCTCATAATCCTATGGGACGGCAACACCAGCCGACACGACCGTAGAGAGTTCTGGCGCAGGACCAACGCGCTTAACGTGCTTTCCGAGGTACGGGGGTGTCACACCACCAACTTCCAAACTCCGGGTTGTCACTGAGAAATAGGAAATTTGACTATAAAAATCTTAATAGTCCGTCAGATAGATTTCCAAAAAATATTAGATAGGTACGTATTTTTTCTTTTGTCCCGTAAACAAAAAATGAAGACGATACAGTGCGTTGAAAACTCGTGTGACGTCGCTTACCAGAACACTTTTTACTGATTGATTTGATAAAATAAAAAATACGTAAGTTTCCAATATTTTTCGATAATCTAACTGGCAAACTAAATAAAATCATATTTTTTCTACCCAGGCAACAAACGTATTTATATTGATAAAACCCAATTACACTTTTTGCTCGACTCCGCGCTCGGCAGTCGCGGTTACGACCGCGAGACCAACGACCTTCCAATTATCCCTCCCTATTGCAGGTGAAGTCGAAGGAAGAAGCTACTGTCCAAATAAGTCATGTCCAAATATAAAAGTTCTCAACGTATATTCCGAAATGAGAAGTGCGTTTTTCGCGTAATCGGTACTCAACAAGTTTTGAGTGAAACTACGCTGCTCATAATGTGTACTAAATAAAAATATATTTAAGTTTATTTAAGTCGAAATTCAAAAGTGTTTGAGCGGAATAAACAAAACATTAACATTTTATTCCCTCTTGAAATAAATGTTTTTGCCAACTACGAAATATGAAAAGCGTAGTAATCAGAGGATTGGAGAATCATGGGAGAATAAATTGCTGATACAGCTATTGTAACGAAACGTTACACAAATATTAGCAGCGGTGCGGAGGAAGTGTTCGGGGGAAACGAGTTGATAAAAAGGCGTTGCGCCCGCGGCGAGGGGGTCAGTCGCTTCTAGACCGATTGGAGTCAGTACGTATCGCTTAATGTCACGCCGAGCGCGTTAGCAGACACGAACGTTAGCAACGTAATTAAATAATTTTCAAAATAGTTTAAATTTATAAGTGTTGTGATATCCCGATTTAGGGTAAGTTTTGAATAGCACTCAAATCATGTAAATCACTTTTCATGTCACCTTTTCGCTAAATTATTATCATTCTGTGTAAACCATGTTTCTTGTTCTTTGCCATTTACGGTTGCTTATTTCATATTAATAAGTAGGCACCATGTTGAAATTGCTTAAAAATCTCAAGTCACGCTGAATCATGCCATCTACTGTTTTTCTTTTTTCCTCCTACCTTCAGGCACCTAATGATTTTATAATTCAAATTCTTAACGAGTTAACTGATTTAGTTTTGTGATCCACACTGTTTTATTTTGCTCAAGCTTGCTTATTATGTAAACTCCGTTCTGGAAGGTGCCACCACGACAATACTACTACGATTAGATAGGTGCTTCCTTGCTATCGTCGGTGGTACCCCCCAGCACGGAAGTTAGTGAGGCCGTATTTTAATACGCTGGAACGGGGAATTCCAGGAGCTACGAAGAGACTACGAGGTTCCATCCTCAACGGATTTCTCGCGGGCTACGAGCCGCTAAGGAAGCTGCAGGGCGAGGGCTTCAGGATCCGCCACTGGTGTGCGGTGCTAGTCGTCGCGTCGTCCCTTCGTGCCAGCGTTCTCGCCGTTCAACGCGACCGTTACCGGAGCATCAGCCTACGCTCACCTCCGTCCACTGGGGTGGTTGTGAACCTGTGCAGAAGCCTCGGGGAAGTACCTGTCCCTACAGGAGTGATAATAGACGATCGTATCCCACGTCCTACAAATTTGTGTGCCTCCGACTTTGCTCGTGCAATAAATATGTATTTTAAAGGTACACACCTGTTTTAATTACTGTCCGCAATTAAGGTGGGGGGGGGGGTTTAGAACGGGTGGAGGCTACACTATAGCTACTGATTATGGAATTACAATCAGCTTATCAGGGCTTATCTGAAGTTCTTTTCGTAAAGAAATGCCATAATTTATGTTTAGGACCATGAGAAAATTATTATTGTTTCATTTCTTTGTTCTCTGGACACTGATGTGAACGGATTTCTGTCCAATTATTTTATTGTTCACTGTGCTTATTTTATAGGATACCGAGACTAACTCGCGCAGTTATTACGTTAACAATAAAGTAACTTTTTTGTTGGGTTTCACCTTGACAAGAATATCCCATAGAAACAGTATTTATGAAGTGAAAACTTCTTTAGGCGCGTCGAACACTTTTTGGGTGAACGAAAATCATGGGACTCGCGTCATCGTCACCGAACGCTTTGGGTGAACAAAGATCATGGAACTCGCGTCATCGTCACCGAACGCTTTAGCTTTCACTTCTATCGGCAGTCCCCAAAGACTGCACCGCAGGTTTTTTTATAGTGCTGATGGTGTAGCTACCAGTCTATAATCGTTCGCATTTCTTCCTACAAATAACTATTTACCTCCTTTTATTTAGGTTTTAGACTAAACAAGGTAGAATAAAAAAATACACTAATGAGTAACCATTAATTTATGAACACTAATTAAAACTATAGTAACTAATATGATTAAAGAAATAACGATAATAAAGACCGGTACAGCCATTTCCCTGTTTATCCATGACGAATGAAAAAAAAAAAAAATTTTTCTTTTTTATATTCGAACAAAGAATTTTTGTTTTAGGGATAATCTTTTGTATAAAAATGCTAATCATTGGCCTTTGTCCTAAGTAATTTTCTTTTTTAAACAACATTTTCAACAAAAGGAAGTACTAACAGACTGTGCAACTTTCCCGTTAGTGACAAGAAAGACTCCATATCGACGGGTGACATTAATTAAAAAGTCACCATCTCTCCGCCATTTTCTTTCCTCATAAATATTATTTTCCTCTTATTTCTTTCTTCCCTTTCATTGTAACTGCTAGTCATGCTTCGCTACTACAAAACACAATACCAAAAAGTTTATTAAAAAAGAGAATAATTTCATAACAAAAAAAATCTTTGAGAAGAAATCTTAAGACAAAACAAAGACGGTATTGAAATCTGTACCAATAGACACTGTAAATACAACGAAGACCATAGTTTTTTATGAAAATCTTTTCTAGCAAGTAGGTTTTAATACTGTCTCGTAAAAAAAAATGAGTCCAGTAGCATATCAATCAAATTATAAGAAAGTCGTGTAATATTCATGAAGATTCTTGAAGGCTTTTTCTTTGTTATATTAAGTTTTATTGTTTTATAGGTTTTATTGTAAAATGCTAAAGGTTAAACGAGACAGGCAAATTTCTAATTTAAGTGAATTCCGAAACAATTCTGCTACTTTTGTCACAAAATGAACGATAAAGATATGAGATCATTTGGTGATTCGCTGTTTACAATAATGCAAGTAAAACAATGATCTATTATTAACTCTTACCCATGTAGAGAAAAGTATATTCCTGAGAACCAATTCTCTTCAAAAAATATAGAAGTGTGTTTAAGTCGAAATTCAAAAGTGTTTGAGCGAAATAAACATAACATTAAAATTTTATTCCATCTTGAAATAAATGTTTTTGCTTACTATGAAATATGAGGAGCGTATGTAATCAGAGAATTGGAGAATCATGGGAGAATAAATTGCTGATACAGCTATAGCTACTGATTATGGAATTACAATCAGCTTATCAGGGCTTATTATCGCGATAATGACGCGGACGAATTTTTTGACGCCATTTTTTAGTTAGGAGTTTTGATTTTTATTTTAAGTGTATTTAGTTAGATTAGTATTTAAAATATGAAATCCTCCCCCTAATAAAAATATAGTATCGTTTTCCAATTAAATCCCAAGTACCGGCTTTCTTGTAATTTTTCTAAATATTACTTTTTAATTACCAAAGGGCAAAGTTTAAATAGCAAAGTTAAAACAAAATAACATTTTTTTTGCATTAATGAGAACCTAAATAGAACTAATTAAGGGAGGTCCAATAAAAGTAGAGGCTAAACTATAGACACAATTTTTTTAGTATAGTTGGTATTTTGTTTTGTCTGCTTTTACCGTATGAGTGATGTATAAAATATTATGATTCGAATTCTGATCAGGTGCATTTTGAAGGCAAGTCAATTTTATATGATGTTCCACTCATCCACATTCTATTTTTAAGGTTCCGTAGTCAAAATATAGTTTATAGTTTCGCCATGTCCGTCTGTCTGTCTATCTGTCCACGGTTTAGCTCAGAAACGCTCAGCACTGTAAGGTTAGAATTTCAAATGGGTATAAATATTGATCACGCCGATACAGTGGTAAAATAAAATATTTTTTAAGTCGGAATTTTTAACGTGTGCGTATTCACGCATTCGGCCAATTTCGAAACTATGAGCAATATCAAAAAACATTGAAAAGAGTCTCGAGGCCGATTTTGATGAAATCTAAAACTGCATTATTGGATTTTTGAAAAATCGTTTTTCCTAGCCAGGAATCGAAAAGAGATACGTAAACTACTATTTCTCCTTTATAGCTCCGTCTGTCTTCCACAATGGAGTCACGATGGTATTGGCACGTCCTTGCGACATTAAGGCCGGATTCGACCAAACCCGAATTTATTGACGAAAAACTATACAAGGAATTATCAATTCCACGATTTTATTCTCGAGTAAATCAATAGTCATTTTTCCACGCAATCTAACGAATGGCTCTACTTGGAATAGCTATGCGCGATTGTAAGAGTGAATGTGAACCTTTATGAGAACGAATGTAATACCCGGCTAAATAACGTTGTCCTACAAACGGGACGGTGCAGAAGCGTAACTCATGTCAACTCTCATTTGTCGTATTATAGCGTGGTAAAGTAGCTGTCAATAGTGTCCATGGCAATAAAGTTGTTTTGTCAAATCACGATCATCATAGTGTTCAAACAAATCTTTTCTCTCTTTAAGCCACCTTGGATGTCTAGGCATAACTTCCTCATCACTATTACTATCTTGAATCAAATCGTTAGGTTAGACGTTGCATTTTATTTAGGGGCCATCCATAAATTACGTCACACGTTAAGGGGGAGGGAGAGGGTCGACGAAGTGTGACATTGTGTGACAAGGGGGTGGGAGGGGTCCTAAATTTCGTGATGTCACATTTCAAAATCTATTTTAATCTTAAGTGTTAAAAAAACTAAACTATTACTTTGCGAAAACCTCAAAAACATATACAACTATATCTGTGTAAATATAAGATACCAATTGTTTTGTTGACCACTCGCTCTACTAGTGTTACGCGCCGACCGCCTAGGCGCCCTTTGATAAATGCCGCCAAACGCATTGCGCCTATTTCATATATTCATTTGACCACTGACTTTCGCGGATGAAACAATGTTTTTTTTTTTTTTAATATGGGTTTGCTCTTGACTCTAGTCTAGGTCATAGATGACAGAGACAAAGTCGACGATGGAGCGAGCTTACCCAGAAGAAGCCTGTTCACTCTAATTTTGAAGAGATTAGGGTTGTATGCGTTCGGAAACACAGACGCAGGCAGAGAGTTCCACTCCTTTGCTGTGCGCATTATAAAAGACGTTTGGAAACGTTTAGTGCGAATTGGTGGAATAGCAACAAGGTAGGGATGGTAACTTGCAGTGCGTCTAGATGTCCGATGGTAGAAGGGGGCCGGTGGGATGAGATCGTGGAGTTCCTGGACACTCTCCCCGAAGTACAATCTGTAGAAGACCGACAAGCAGGCAACCTTGCGGCGATGAGCCAAGCTGTGAAGCTTGGCATCCACCAGTTTTACGTAGCCAATGAGCCTTTTAGCTCTGCGTTCCACCGAGTCAAGCGCGGCAAGTTGGTATTTAGCTGAGCCATCCCAAAGGTGGCTGCAATACTCCATGTCGTTCTTAGTTCTACTATTTTGTGATTTTTGACTTAAAAAAAAAGTTTAAAATGAACAAAAAAAGTGATTTAGGTAATCTTTATCGTAAACTATATGAAACGTACAGTGCAGCTTATGCTGATATAAAAACAAATTGTACAAGAAGAAGTTAATAACTTATGGACAAGTTTAAAAAGTAGTGACGATGTTGAATGTAAAGTGGAATCTACAATCAAAGAATTGCAAATAAAAATGACGAGAAAGAAATCGACACTTATGTTTTTTGTGTGTCAAAAAATCATGAAATTCGTGTGACGTAATTTATGGATGACCCCTTATTTGAAGCAAAAAAATCCTTGTGTTGACTGTTGAGTTGAAATGACAACTACATAAAACAATAGGACGCCATTTTTTGGAATAACTCCGTATTCCATGCGTATCGGTGGTATAGTGAGTATTCCCGAAAAGACTCGCTATTCCTCGGATTGTAGTTGGATAAACGTGAAATTGGTTTACTCTCGCGTAAGTAGCGATTTATCCCCAGAGTAAAATTTATTCCAGTTTGGTCGAAGCCGCCCTTAATCACACAACAAGACATACATGACAAGACATTACTCGAAATTGAAACAAAAGCATAAAGGCGATTCATATTTCAGATAATCTCTTCCATCAAACCTGTACCTACCTGTTCGTGGACAATACAAGAATACCTTTTCACAGCCTTTACAAGAGTAGCGTACGATGACGCGATGTGGTGAAAATATAAGCCAAGCCAAATCTTTCTTCTGATTTTTACTTCTTAAATTCAACCCTTTGAAGCAAAAGCATAAAACAGAGCAACTTCACTTGTGTGATAATTTTGCACAATGTATTTAATTCTGTATGTTCCAGAACATGTTCTCAATATGAATTTGTGTAATAAACGGTGTACCACAACCCTAAGACGAAATAGACACAAGTCTGCATTCCCACTGGCATGTTTCCAGAATTGCATAAGTAGAAAACGGACTTGTAAATTACACCAATCAAGTGCGGTTTTGAACTGTACTATAATGGCAATCGACTGAAATTCACGGAATTGGAAACACCTCTGAGGAATTTGAAACGTGCGAATACGTTCGTAATTGTATTGAAACGCACTGATCTCTAAGCTCCATTTGAAGAAGCTCCAATAGCTATTGTTTTTTCGTTTTAGCATGGCAATAATATCCTTTCGTGGAAGCCCGAAAAATAAATGTATCATCTTTATAAGTAAAATAAGTTGCAAAATTTTAATGGAAATTAAATCGGGACGTCTTTGTTTTCCATTATTAATGCTAACAATAGGCTAAGAGTTGTCTTTAAAATATCGTTTGTAACTATATGGCCGGCCATTTTGTCACCCCATTATGTGTAATGTTTTCTTCATCAATATTGTAAGCAACTTGAAACAGTGTACATAATAAAAAGTTTTCTACTTAAGTAGGTACCATTGTGGAGCCTATTAGGCGGCATCAACATAATACATATTATAACTAAAATTAAAGATTAAAACTATTCAACAGGAAAAAACAATACAAATACATAAATAACTTTTCTAAGTAGATAAGATTTGTTAATAGTAATAATCTTTTTTAAAAATATCATGGTTATAGTCTGGTATATGTTTTTATTAAAAGTCAGTTGAAACAATCGTAGTACCTAGCTACATTTAAACAAGCCTACCTCATTTTGCTGCTAATTAACATTCCTTACTAACTTTCTTTTCTTTTCCGTTATAACTGTAATAGTGTTACGCTGGCCAAGCATTTTAATATAATAGTATAATGTAATATTATCGTTTATTTCAGGTAACAAAGACCCAGATCAGTTATACCTTACAGACTAAACTATTGTACACGAAGTGATGGCGTTGTGTTGCGCTGCGTCTTGTCGCGTAGCCTACCGCGGAATCGCCGATACACGACACCAGTCGGCCTTTTTCCGACTTCGACACTCTTCCCTGAGGAGTCGGAACTCGCACTACGAACGACTTGAAATAAGTCCAGCTGCTCTTCACTCGAACATACTCCACGATTTCCTCAACCTTCGTGGTGTGATGCAGCCGGGCACATAGAGCTAAAACGAATGAAGGTCAGATTTTATTACGAAAGGAACTGAGACGTCTTCATACATAACTTATTACTTACAGAATTAAAAAAAAAGGTATTTGCCTTGTAACTAGAAATTCTTAAGTCGAAATACGTAATTATCTAGAAAAAAAAAGCCGGCTAAGTACGAGTCAGACTCTCGCCGAAAGGTTTCCGAGAGAATCATATGTTTTTAGCGTGCTACTTTTTAGGTTCAGTAGTTTTGTATATAGATTTTGGAGGGCCATTTCTACTAATTTTTTAGCAATGTTTACAGCAAATGGTGCTTAAAAATTTGTAAAATTATCCTCGAGGGGAGTGATCATGCGGTCGTTCGAAATCAACCCTTTAAAATATTTTCAACTGCAACTAAACAAATCACACATTTCAGTTTACAAATCTATTATAGACATTTCTGAAAGTTTACACCAAAGTTAACTAACACAAAACAATTGACCTAAGTAGACCCGGATTATTCGTCTTTATATTAGCATTAAAAAAGCCCTCTAAAACACAAAAGGACAAATCCACTGCATTTTTATGCCTGTTAAAGTAACCGCGAAATTAATCCAAATTACGGCCGTAAAAGCAATGAACACGAGAGATGAAGGAGGAAGGATAATGCTAAATGCCATTTAAATATCAAGTCAGGAAGTAACAGGAGACGAGTGAAGGAAATGGGGCAGGCCTTTGTCGACAGATATCGTTAATGCGACCGATGAAACAGAGTAACTATGGAATTTCTTGCCCGTTCCTCTCCGTAAGAATATTTACGAATAGACACCAAAGTCAATCAATCAATCCTAAAATGAAAAATTCTTCCATTACTGACAGACTGAATGAGTGACTGACAGACAACGCACAGCCGAAACTACTGGTCGTAGAAAGCTGAAATTTGGCATGTAGATCCCTTGGGGAGTGTAGGGGAGCGAAGATTTCCCGAAATTCCTACACGAACGGAAAAAAACGGGATATGCGCGTACGAAGTCGCGGAAAAAGCTAGTATAAAATAATAATAAATCTTTATTTCAGACACCAGTTCATTTCAACATTTTAAAAACAAAATACAATGACAAAACATGTTATTACCTAGATTCTAAGATGCACATACAATAATTGAAGAAAAAAAACAGGAATTTGGTGTTAGTAGTTGGATAGTATTTTATAACTAAGGGTACCTACTGCGACTGTGTATTTATACAACCCATATTAACATGCAGCTGTACGCCTGCTCAGTATACTACTGTACTTACACTACTTTTGCCTTTGACTTTGAGTCCCTGTTAATCTTTCCCAAATTTAAATACATTATATAAACCTACCTAAATGTCTCCAAATTATTAAAACGTTTAAGAGGTCTCAGAGTATCAGAAAATTCGTGGAAACGTGTAGGAATGAATTAACAAAAATATGTATGACTCGGAAAGGAAAAATGGAGATAAAATTTTCATCGTAAAAATCCATTTGCAAAGAATAAAGAGGTAGAAGACAACGGATTTATAAAATCCTTTATAAGCATTATTGCAAAAATTTATACGTTTTCGAGCTAAGCGAGGAAATTGAATTTATTGTGAACTTATTGAACAGGTGATGCATTTTTAATTAATGCTGTAATATCCTACTGTAATATTATGAATGCGAAAGTTTGTGAGAATGGATGGATGGATGGATGTTTGTTACTCTTTCACGTCAGAACGGCTGAACGGATCTCGATGAAATTTGGCACAGAGGTAGATTATAGTCTGGAATAACACATAGGATTTTCACCGGGAATATGTTCCCTTGGAATAATTTTCGACATAAGCGCAGACGGAGCCGCGGGCTGTAGCTTGTATTAAATAACTTTGGTATTTTGCGTCCAGCAAACTAAATTAAAAAGAATCGAAATTATTGTTACTAAGCCATATAAGTTAAATAATTAATTAACGTGAGTAATTTTATACTTATAAAACCAATTTTGAAAGGAAACTTAATGAAAAACTAATGTCTAAGATTTACTTGGCTATGTTATGACTAGGTGTACCTACTCACACAAATATTAAAAAGAGACAAAATTTTCTTTGACATTAAACACATACAATTTTAAGTATTTACTTCGATTCCCTCACGCACTGAACCGGAAAGATAGATAGCACCCGAAAGACTTTTAAAATGTAAACGTACACGAAATAAATTTAGCAAAAAAACTCTCAAAGGATGAAAGTCTTTGGAGAAAAACACGGCAGGATTAAGGGATACGGAAGGCTCTGCAATGATTTAATTCTGAAATCCTTTTGATAATGTTTAAGCTGTGCCTGAATTAGGCGAATTGAATTTTAATGTACGTATTCCTGTCTGAATACCTTCATTCATGAAAGTTACTAAGCATTGGTGCCAATGGGTAAATATGTTGTAAATACAGTTAACTTCTGAACTTTTGCCGGAAATAATCCAAAGGGAGTATCATATGTTCTTCTCCAAAGTCAAATCTATCTTTGTACCTACTAAAATTCATCTCTTCAGTGTTTTCAGGCAGACTGAGTTACTGTCGCATTTATAATCCTAGCTTCTAAATAAAAAGTTTATACTGCCGAGTCAGACTCTCACACGAAGGGTTCCGTATCATAAACCGAAAAAAACACGGTTCTTGTATGGGAGCCCCCTTTTAATTGTTTATTATTTGTTGTTATAGTGGCAATATAAATACACACTATGTGAAAATTTGAACTGTCGACCTATCACGGTTTTTGAGATACAACCCGCTGACAGACAGGCGAACGGATGGACGGACAACGGAGGCTTAGTAATAGGGTTCCGTTGGTTACCCTTTGGGTTTTTTTTAAATCTATAGATCATTGATAGGATGGATAGTATTGATGTTAGAAGTTGTGATTGTTTTTTAGATCTTCATTCTTTATCCATTTCAAAGTGAAAAATAAATAAATATAGTTGTTATAATTGTATGTGCCAAACACTAAAGATTCTTCAACTAAAAGAATATTCATCCACACATTTTCAAGAATCAACAATGCATCCAACATATTTTCGCATCCGTAAAGGCAAGAGCACACACACGCGATCCGTCTGACCTTTTTTTTCCCTCCGCCGTTCACAATGTTACATTTGGCTTTGAAAGATGTCGGAAGTCGTAAAATGTGTTGCTATTTATGAGTGCCGAGTTACCAATGAGTTATTAAATCCGAATCAATTCATACACAGCCAAAAGAAAATATGGTGCGCAGAAAATTATTGCCTTTAGCTGTTGTGTGTTTAGAGTGTTTTGATTTGTTAAAACTTTTTGCTTTGGTATATTTAAAACATTTATTTTAAAACATGGCTTTGCATGGTTGAACTTTGAGACGAAACTCAAAAAAAAGGCCTTACTATAAAGTCTTTAAACGATCATGATTCAGCTCTAAGAGAGAGACGGAGCTATACATAGCGAATAAAACTATCCCTTTTACATCATCGGAATTGGATGGCACTGAACGCACTTCGAATCTCCGGAAACGCATAACATTCGCAACACAAACGGCTAAATTATTAAAAATGCACAACTTAAATGTTCAAGTTTTCACTTCTGCCGGCACTCCCGGAGTGCAACCTGTTGTTTTTTTTTTAAAAAAAAACGTTGCCCTTTAGGAATTGCTCCTGTATCGTGGGTGCGTTTACAAACATATAAACTGATATACACAGTATATCTCGTGGCTTAATAATAACAGCCGCACTGGTCGATCTTCAAGGGTAAGCAACGTTTGCCGGGGTTGGTCCGTGGATGCGTGATCATCTTAACATACCGAAACTACTCCGTGCCTCGGAAAGCACGTTAAGCCGTTGGTTTCGGCTGTCATTTGGAGATCTTTAGCAGTCGTTACGGATTGACAGAAGCCAGATAATCTGACACCAGTCTTGCCAAGGAGTACCGTGTTACCCAGTTAATGGGTTGTGGTCTGGTAGGCAGCCGCTCCACGTAAAATACTGGTATTCAGCTGAATCCGGTTTGACTGGAAGCCGACCCCAATATAGTTGGGAAAAGGCTAGGCAGATGATGAAACGGAATGATATAAAATACTCCTTATACATATTATTATATTAGTGTTTGGTGGGAATTAAGGATACCTGATTGCGTCTCGACATAGTTACCCATCGCCTACCGACCGAATTCGGTCGAACAGTCTTTAGGCCGCCCGTACACTGTCCGTCTTGATCGCGATTGATCGATTGATTTTGATCGTGGATCGCGTCGAGATTGACTATGTACTAGCCTAAAGACTTATCCCAAACTAAACCACCCAAAATGATGGCTGCTGGGGTCAAAAAAAAAGGTTAAGAGTGTCAACTGCGGACGAAGCATTTTTTTTTTATTTTATTTTATTTTATTTGTTCGGGAAAGAAACAGTTATACATTAAAATCTTATGAAATCAGAATAACAAATGTATAACGTACGACATTTTCCACAATATATTAAAAGTTATAAGTTACAGCTAGTGCGCTATTCTAAGCTGTTAAAACAGACAGTTATAGTAGGCGCCAGATAAATGTGGAATAAAGTATATTGACCTTTCCCTAATAACTGTTCATAGGTACCTGAACAATTAAATATGAATCGTTTTTCATTATTAGACAATGTTAAGGATCACGAGAGATGATGATTCGGGACAGCTTTGTGTCATTAATTCCGTTTTTCAAATTAAAAATGTCAATAATTGTAGGTGGGTCAATGACCGTTATTCCACGATTATCTGGCGCCTACTATAGTTAACTTTAAACAAAAACATGAACAGGCATGCAAACAACAGATAAATAAACAGGACCGATGATCTAGTAAAGACCGCGGGAGTCCGCTGTTAGCACTACAAAACCGGCCTATATGGCGACGCTTTGAAGATGCCAATGACTGTCAGTACGCCTGTTGACTGACATGATGATGATGTTGACGCTTTGTCACTCCAAGATATTCCAATGATAAATGATATTATTTTGTATGTAGGTTAAAAATAACACTTTTATATTTCAATATTTTTTGGTCATTTTAAACTAGATGAAGCCGGTGTTTCCTAGCCGACTACCCTGAGAAGAAACACCGAAACAAAGTCTGAAATATGACGTATTATTTTCGATTTACTTCCTTGGTAAGATTTCATGGATTAATTTGGGTAGTCATTTTCCTGTTTATCCATGACGAATGAAAAAAGTTTTTTTTTTTCCTTTTAATATTCGAACAAAGTACTTTTGTTTTAGGTACACATAATCTATTATATTCAACAATGCAAATCATTCATCAGCTTTTGTTCTAACCAAATTTTTTATCAAAAGGAAGTAACAGACTGTGGAACTTTCCCGTTTGTGACAAAAATTACTCCATATCGACGGTAAACATTAATAAAATTATAAAAAAATTGGTTGTCTGTAAAGTCGGTTTACGGACGATAGTGTAACGTGACAACGTCATAACAAAACATTGATGAAATTATCGTTACGTTACAATGAGCGTAACGTTACAATGAGTGTAACGTTACAATGAGTCATCCTTTTTCGTGCGTGCAACCGGCGTTCATTAATTTATTAGACGTTTTCACGTCAAAATTCTTTTTATTTTCTAATGAATATTATTCTTCTCCAATTTTATTCTTCTTTTCGTTTTAGCTGCTAGTCATACTTTGTAACAACAAAACACAATAGCAACAGAAAGTTTATTAAAAAGAAAATAATTTCGTGACAAAAAATGATTGAGAAGTAGGACGTAAGACCAAACAAAGACGGTATTAAAATCTGTACCAATACAAGCTGTAAATACCACGAAGGCTATAGTTTTTAATAAAAAACTTCTCTCGAAGAGTAATATGAGTTCGAATGCTGCCTCATCCGGAAACGTAATATCTCGACGGTGGTCTAGTAACGTGTCAATCAAATAAGAAAGTCGATATACATGAAGATTCTCGAAGATTTTTTCTTTTTAATTTAAATTTTTTTGTGGAATGCCAAAAGTTAAAAGAGAAAGTCAAATTCTACATTCAAAAGAATTTTGAAATATTTCTTCTACTTTTAAATATTTCTGTCACAAAATGAAGAAGTAAACGCATTAAGTGTGGAACTATGGACCGAGGAGTGAAGCAGAATTTTTTTATTAGGTTCTAGCTTTTGCCCGCGACTTCGTACGCGCATTCCCGTTTCCGTATAGCCGATAGCCTTCCTCACGAATGTAGCTATCATATACAAAAATAATTTTCCAAATCCGACTCTTCAGCTTTATTATATTAATATAGTATAAAAGTGGCTAGCTCGTGGCTAAATAATAACAGCCGCACGGGTCAATCTTCAAGGTTAAGCAACGCTTGCCGAGGTTGGTCTGTGGATGGGTGACCATCTTAACATACCGAGACTCCTCCGTGCTTCGGAAAGCACGTTAAGCCGTTGGTCCCGGCTGTCATTTGTAGATCTTTGGCAGTCGTTACGGATAGTCAGAAGCCAGAAAATCTGACACCAGTCTTACCAATGAGGACCGTGTTACCCAGTTAATGGGTTGTGGAGGTCTGTTAGGCAGCTGCTCCACGTAAAATACTGGTATTCAGCTGAATCCGGTTTGACTGGAAGCCAAAGGCTTTCTTTTTTTTTCTTTTTTTTTTGAAAAACGTTGCCCCTCACTAGGAGTTTCTCCTGTATCGTGAGTGCGTTTAGAAACATATAAACTCACATACACAAACAGCCAGACCCGGAACAACTATCTGTAGGCTATACAAATATTTGTTCCGTGCGGGGATCGAACCCGCGACACGCAGCGCAGCAGTCAATCGCTCAACCGCTGCACCAATCGTGTCGGCTAGGCATGATGATGAGTATAGAAGTAAAGATTACCCATGTAGAGAAAAGTTAGTACATTCCTGCTTGTTTTACATTTTCTGTCCACACAATATGTATTTCCTAATTGTTTTAATGTGTTTAGAAGTCGTTCGTGCTATGAAAAGTATTCGACATAATTTCAATGAGAGTTATGGATTAACTTGAACAGAAAAACAGATTGATGTCATAAAAATAATCTTAATTACCAACGAAAGAAAGTGTAATTAAATCCCAAGTTCCGGCTTTCTTATAATTTATCCAAACATTACTTTGTAATTACCAAAGGGAGAATGACGATGTATATTTTAAAAGTAATTTGTCTTCAACGAAATGTCAAAGTAAATGGCGAAGTTAAGAAAAATGGACATATTTTTTGCATTAATGAGTACCTAAATAGAAATAATTAAGGGTGGTACTCCTACAGAAATAGAGGCCAGGCTGTAGACAAAATTTACATTGTACATTGTGGGATTTTGAAATTGGTTTTTCTGCAATAAAAATAAATAAATATTTTATATTATAAATTTAATAAATATTTACTGGAGTTCCATTCAGGTACAGCATCGTGTGGGGAAGGTCTTGGTTTTATAGATCTGAACCGCATTTTTCTCCTTTTTGAGTCGAAGACTTCTATAACCAATATGACCTGGACGGCTCTTTCAATAACGTCTTTTACTTTTTCGTAAAAGTGAAAGCAATATTTTAGTGTGGCATGCCCGGGCTTCGCCCGAATGTATTTTTTTTTTCAACAATTTTTTTACAAACCTCTCCAAGACAATTGCGAACACAACAAAAAAATCTCAAATCGTTCAAGCCATTTTTGAGTTTTAGCGAGACTAACAAATAGCAATTGTTTTTTATATAAAAAGAAGGTGATAAAGAAAGTGATCTCTCTCTTACACTATGGACTCTTTTTCGAAAAAGTTAATTAATAACTTTTAGCAATAGATATTTTACGTATGCGTATCAAGTGTAATTAAAATCGCCTCATTCATTTCCAAGCATACGGACTTGGGAGTTTGTATGAAACACTGTGAGACGGGTGGTACAACGAGCTGTGAAGCTGATGTGGCACATCTGTCGACGGATCCACACACGCTCTGTTTGGTATGGCAGATATAAAGCAAATACAATAGGGTATTTTATTTAGTGAACCACTGACGTCACGACGCTGGTAAACATTGTACCCAATTGTACCATTATAATCACGTCACGCGTGTTTTCAACGCACTGTGAATAAAGAAGAATACGTGTTAAATTTTTTTTTGGAAATCTATCTGACTGACTAATTGGATTTTTTTAGTAAATTACCCTATTCGAAAGAAGACTGTTTTGCGACTCATTAGTTCTTCGACTTAAGGTTATCAAAATTAACGTTTGCACATTGAGTTTCAAAATCATCACCAGTAACAAAGTACCAATTTGGAATCTCATTACGATACAAATACTTTGTTCTAAGCTATTTATGTTCAAACAAAAACCCTGTCACCAAGTGAAGCAAAACAATTTAATATTATAAAATACCTAGAGGTTTTTAAAGCTTTTTATACAATTTGAATTGCTAAATAGCAATCCAAAGGTCCTTATGAAAATTTGGATTTTATAAAAACTCTCGTATATTACAGAATATCTTCATTCTAGAAGAAATTGCTTTCAAGAAAATCGTATGAATGTAATCAGTGTATCCTTATAGATAAATTGTACGAGGTATGGTACTGAGTACTGTCAACAAAATTGTTTGGTGTGCAAGCAAGAAAAATATAATATACTAGCGACCCGCCCCGGCTTCGCACGGGTGCAATGAAGGTACTATAAATATACCACGGTTTTAGAACTCTGGTTTAATGCATAGTAACTTGAAACTGTGTCATATGTCAGTGTTTTCGCGAAATCATCTTGAGAACATAACTTGAACGCTATTTATAGGGCCCCTGGCCGGTACCGCCGCAACCACTATGTCCCTGCATTTTAACTGTAATATCTTCGAAAATATTCATTAAAATTACATGTTGTAAAGAGCCATATTGATCTACATAAAATGCACAATGTATTTAAGGTACTTAATTAGATAAGGATTAATGATGTATTGCTTAAAATCGCGTCGTAAATAAGCCATTATTTCTCGTAAAAAGTAAAGGATAAAAAATGGTTATTGTGGGTTGGCCCTAAGAGATAGACATATACCACCGCGGACTTTTTTGTAGACCTTTTTAAGGTATACAATACTGTAGTACATTATTTTGATTTACATAGTAGGGTTCAGCCAGCGTTTGCAATGTAAGCGCAAAAAAATGTGTTTATTTACGACACCACATTAGAAACCTTTAAAATGATCAGTGTTTCTCTACTATATTATGCATGTAAACCTTCCTCTTGAATTACTCTATCTATGAAAAAAACCGCATCAAAATCCGTTGCGTACTTTTAAAGATCTAAGCATACATAGGGACAGACAGACAGCGGGAAGCGGCTTTGTTTTATACTATGTAGTAATAATTTATTTACCA
This sequence comes from Mamestra configurata, assembly GCA_002192655.3. Lineage (NCBI taxonomy): Eukaryota > Metazoa > Arthropoda > Insecta > Lepidoptera > Noctuidae > Mamestra > Mamestra configurata. The sequence goes on from NDFZ01004852.1 coordinate 29,201, forward strand.
TTGTTACGCTGACAACACCATGGTCATGGCCGTATTTGTGCAAATACACGCAAAGCTTGTCTAAAAACTTTTTGAACACTCGTTTTCACGAACAATATTAAAGATTTGACCCAGAATAAAAAAAAAACAGCCAAGTGCGTGTCGGGCCATGCACAGTGAAGAGTTCCGTAGTTACCCCTGTCGTAAACCATGGCAAAAAATAAGTAGCTAATTGTAATTTAAGATTGCAAAGTTACAAACGCACTTAGTTTTAAGACATTTTCAATGGAATTATTACGATTTTTTTTAGCTATCCATTTACATTTTATAGTTTTCGATATTGTGTGTTTTCAATTATTACTCATTAACTTGTAAAGCCTACTTAGCTGTGATCGTTTTCCTTTTGCAGTCGCTATATATACTACCACGAATGTTTTCACGTCTCCAAAAACAAACGTTTAGCTGGCAGAGGGGGGAGGTGGCACTTGACTCTAACAAAAATTAGCACTTTAAAGCTTGGGATAGACCATAAAAATGACATCGCCACTTTACGTGTAGAGACACATTAAAAAAAATCCAAACCCATACCTAATTCCAACTCTCTAGTCCTAAGCATCTCTATGCTAAACCGCGGACAGACAGACGAACATGGTGAAACTATAAGGGTTTCTTGTTGTCTACGGAAACCTAAAAAGGATTAAAAAGTATTATATGCTGCCTGCGTACTTATTTGTTTACTTGATTGTACATCATTTATTTTTTGTGCGCGTCTTTTTATGAAATATGACTTCATCTTGTTCGTAATAAAAAAGATGTTGAGGTAAGTCAATAACTCGGTGATATCGTGTAAAAAGCGTTCACTTGTCACCGAAGGAAAAAAGGAATTGAATTTGATACAATCCTAGAATTAACGTTACGCCTTCCGTTGTTATCTTAATAATATAAATATAATATTAATTCCTCCATAATCTGGTCTTCACAAGCGCTACTACCGAGCTGGTCTTGGTTAGGTTCTCGGGTGGCGAAATGTTTTGTAGAGTTTTTTGATAACAGGCTTTTTCATGGCCCGTAGATGAGCTTGCCCTACTTGGGACTTGCACGTTACAGGCCAATTTGGGTTGTACTATTATTATGGTACCTCATATTTTGCCAGGTATAGATGTGTACCTACCTACCTACCTGGTAATTGTTTCAGCACTTCCAAAAATTGCCTCTTATAAAAGAACAAACAAATTGACCTCAAAATTAAAAGTCATTTATTCAAATAAGATTAGAGCCCGCACTTTTTCAACGTTAACGTATAAAGATAGTCCCCCAAAACGCCCACCCGTCACCATTTCTTAGCAACACGTCTTCAACATTTTATGTTTAAAAAATCAAATATAACACAAGCAGCCCTCAATAATTCATAATGAATTTCCAAAATCTCTCAGTAAACTGTGCATTAATTTCAATATTAGTAGGATGTAATCAGTTCTCCTTTCGGTTTCTTGTTTATAAAGAAACTCGTATAGCCCGACAAGTCAGAGTCAAGGGAGAGGTGTCTCTACCTAACTTGTCGGGCTATACTTATTTGTCTGTTTGTTTATGTGTTTAATTTCCGACGTACACGCGGGCGGCAGCCGGTATTCTATTAAAAAGTATTTGTAAAAGTGGTACCGCAGTAAAAGAATTAAACATGTGTGAAGTCGTCAGAATCAATCAAAATAATATTGACAGTAAGTAAGCATATAAAGGAACAGGCTATTTCCGAATAATGTCAAAACCACAACAACCAACGTTTGAAATCAACAAAAGCAAGGAAACGATCTATTTTAATCTAACGATAACGGACCCGACAACCGAACTTCTATATTTAATTACGAGGGCGAACAGCGACCAAAATCAATGGTCTTTTAAACTACGGGGGATGGTTCTGACATATCCCCTTTTGTGGTTTGGTCCTTACGTCCGTAATGGTAAATAAAAAGGTACCCGACAACCCTAGAACCAGTTAGGTAATTTTGGTGAAGTTTTGAATAATAATTTAGGTTTAGGTTTAAAGAATCTTTATTTCTCATAAGATACATGATACAGTTCACTCATATGAGATTAAAATTTTAACATAAATTTATCGTCGTCTAATGACGAAGTATGTAATTTTACTTATTCTACACAAGTAAAATTACAATAACACATATACCTCATACCTTTATGAGATCAATAGTAAACAAAGCAACAGTGTCGGTAGTTACTTTCATGTTGGTTTTGTTCTGAAATGACGAGTAAAGCACAGGTTCCGACCAATGCAGGCACTTTATATTTATAAATTATTCGAAGGAAAACGTCGTAAGGAAATCGACATGACGAAAGACCAAACATTCAAAAACGTGCGACAGTTGTCAGTGCGGCCTACTACGTGGTGAATTATAAACCCACTCCCTCTCCGTGTCCCTACAGTGAATAGTATTGGTCTATTTTATTTTTGAAATGAAAACTTCTTTAGCGGCGATGTGCACTTTTTGGTGTGGGTAAAAAATGTTAAACTCGCGTCAGCACACGTGACCTGATCGAGAATTCGTAAGACGGAGGGAAAGTTCTGAAGTGTTAAATTTTGAATGTAATATAAATTCTCATGTTTGTGTACGATAGCGCGGTAAATGAATATTGTATTTTACCACATAAATGATAGTACTTTTTACTGATAATTAAACCCTTTAGGAATTGCTCCTGTATCGTGGGTGCGTTTACAAACATATAAACTGAAATACACAGTATATCTCGTGGCTTAATAATAACAGCCGCACGGGTTGATCTTTAAGGTTAAGCAACGCTTGCTGAGGTTTGTCTGTGGATGGGTGACCGTCTTAACATAACAAGACTCCTCCGTGCCTCAGAAAGCTGTTAAGCCGTTGGGTCCGGCGATCATTTGTAGATCTTTGGCAGTCGTTGCGGATAGTCAGAAGCCAGAAAATCTGACACCAGTCTTGCTAAGGAGTACCATGTTACCCAGTTATGGGTTGTGGGGGTCTGGTAGGCAACCGCTCCACGTAAAGTACTGATATTTAGCTGAATCCGGTTTGGTTTTAAGCCGACTCTAATAGGTATAGTTGGGAAAAGGCTAGGCAGTTAATGAACAGCCTATATTGTGTTAATAACCATATATTATTATAATGATATCATTTTTTTTATTATAAAGCCGACACCGTCAACTAATTATTCTATAGCCTTTCATAACTTTTACCTAAAAATATAACACCAAAATGTCACAAACACATTTTCAGTAATTCATATTTTTATTTCTCAACTGTGTATAAAAGGAAGTACGCTTCATCGTAATCCGGGCATAAAGGAGATGACTCCAGAAGTTATATAAGTGCTTATTTTCTTTTATACTCATAAACATCGATTGCGAGCAAGGGATTATTGCTATAGAAACGTGATAAGTGTTTATATGTACCTATGTATGTATATACACAGTTATATTTAGAAGAACGAGTGCAGGGGACTTACTTTTATTAATTTATGCCCAAAATGATTAAATCATAATTCGTGTAAGTCGTAAGAGTTTTTTTGGTGACATTATAAAGTCCCCTTGACCGATTTCGGCCATGGCGGCCAATCTCAACCGAGATTAGCCATCGGTGCGGGACATATTACAGTTCACAAGTGTGTGCGCAATCACAGGTGCACTCCCTCTTCCATCACTCTCATATTCCGATGGGACGGCAACCCGACATTCCGGAGAGAGATTTGACGCAGGACCATCAGCTTAACGTGCTTTCCGAGGCACGGGGGTGTCACACCGTCAACTTCCAAACTCCGAACTGTCACTGGGAAATTCCTATTGGAAAAAAACAAAAACTCTGTTTTGCCCGACCTGGGAATGGAACCCAGGGCTCTACGCTTGGTACCGCCTGGGTAGCGCCTGTCACCGCGAAACCAACGGAGCAGTTGGTGGTGTCATTAAGTAAGCTAAGGGTAGGTGTCTTTCACTGATAGTAAACATTACACTGAGTATAGCCAATTAGCGATAGTGTGCTTTCTCTGGTTACCCTAAAAATACACTGTTCTTGCGATATAGGCCAGGGAGGGACAAGCTTGATTTATATAGATGATAACAGTTATCTGATTTCATACTTTCAATATTCAGCAGCTATAAAACATGAACGACTAAGGCGTGAGTCAGCAAATCGAATTAATTTATAGGTCTAGCAAAGAAACAAAAATTTGATAGTAACGAACTGAAGTTTTATTTATTCTTCTTTTCAAAAGTATGTCACCGGACACATGCCATAGATATCATAAAACTTCTTTAAACTAAGGAGTTATTTTGTTATAAAATACAACACTCCCACTTAACTAAATAACACTAGGGAAATCAATGACACACAATAACTTAGGCTTATCAATTTAAACCTAACATTTCTATAAACTTTTTGGTACCAGGCTCTCGAAGACTGCTTCAGTCCGTAAATGGCTCTCTTAAGTTTGAGTACTTTATTATTGAGGTTTACTCTATTATTACATTCAAAACCAACTGGAATTTTCATGTAAACAGTTTCCTTTAAGAAGCCATTCAAGAATGCTGTCTTAACATCAAGATGTGTGACATCAAGCTTCATCTGAGCAGCCAAAGCAAAAAACAGCCTTAAAGATGAATGCCTCAACACTGGAGAAAATGTTAATAATTAATTTAATTTCATATGTTTCGATTAAAAGGAACACAAAAACCTTTTTGTTTTGTTTTTTTTTTTCAGTTGAAATCTCTTTCATCGTACCTTTTTTAAGGATGGGTAATCATCAAATGACTCCTTCGGCTCTGGGCCGGAGTAGAAAGGAGTGTCAGACTCTTACTGTCTAAAACCCATCCGTGTTCCTTCTAAAGCCCTTTGCGTTCCAGGGCCGCGGTGACTCTTTCGAACAAATTCCGCAACCCTGGCAGGCTCTGGCCCTAGCGGGCCCCGTCTTCTATGCTGACATCTCTTTGAGGCGCGCGTGAAACACAACGCGCCATCGACCCGGGCCTGGTGGTGATCGGACAGCGAGCCACCCAACGCTCGCCGTCCGCAGGCCCGCGCCTACGGTGGCCGGGGATCGCCCTGCGACTCCCGACGCCCGGGGCGTCTTCTCCTGTAGCGGCGGTTGGGGCGAAGGCCTTGCCTTTCCCTCGCGCGGCCCGCCTCCTCCTTCGCTAGCATTACTGCTTCGCAGAAGGAGGTGACCGCTTCCGTGACTAAAACCCATCCGTGTTGCTCTCAATACCCTTGGCGTTACAGGGCCGCGGTGGCTCTTTCCAACTAATTCCGCAAACCTGGCAGGGTTCATCATACCTATACGTAGGAACAGCTATGATGATCTCTTTCGTGGACAGGGGCATGGCCTTTACAAGAACAGCTGGTTAAATATAAGCCAAGCCAACTTTTACTTCTTCCTTTTGTCCCTTTGGAGTAAATGCATAGGCAGCGAAACAGAGCAAGTACAATATTTTTTCTCTATTGTATTTAATTCTGCATGTTCCAAAACATGTTCTTAAAACGAACGCGTGCAATAAACGTAATTTCCATAAAACGGTGTACCACAACCCTAAAACCAAATAGGCACAAGTCTGCATTCCCACTGGCATGTTTCCAGAATTACAATTCGTAGAAAACAGACTTGTAAATTACACCTATCGAGTGGGGCTAGGAACTGTACTATAATGGCAATCTATTGAATTTCACGGAATTGGAAATACCCCTGAGTAATTTGAAACGTGCGAATACGTTCGGGTTCGTATGAAAACGCACTGCTCTCAAAGCTAAGTCGTACTACTAACAATATTATGTCTGAACTGAAATAAAAAGATTTTATTTTTATTTATTTAAAGCTCCATTCGAAGATGAGTGAGCTCCAAAAGCTATAGTTGATTCGTTTTAACATGGCAATATCGGTTATTGGCCTTTCCTAAATATCGTTTTTAGGAACTCAAATAAAACATTATATAGCCTTCATTAGTAGGTTAAATAGGTTGAGAATCATGAAAGATTTTAAATATTCCTGGTTTTAAATCTTTCGTCTTAACTTCATTATTATTATTGTTTAATAATAAAGGATGTTAATGATCTAGGTTACGCATCAAACCTAACAATATCGGTTTTCAGGCAAAACTCGAATATCCAAACCATTTTCGAAGCACAACCAAACAACCCGCCCGGTAAACGCTTCAGGCGTATATATGTTTAACTTCCATTACTCCTCATACATACATCGAAGCATACATGCACGGAACATGAGCTGCAGTAAAACAAACAGTAAGTTATAGTCGCTTTGGTTTTCGATGCGTCTAACTAATTTAAGGCATAATTCATTACCCTTTGTTGAAAATTTATGAATTTACGTACGACACAGTAGTGTCCCACATATATTTGTCTTTTGCTGTGCCCGACAGGGTCCATAATGATCACAATTTATTTTTTAAATTTACCACCTAAGTACACATTGTGGAATGCAAATAAAGTTTGAGTATTGAGAATTTTTTTTCAACTCAGACAGTAACTTATTAGGTACTTGTTTTCTTTAGTTTGAGGAAAAGACAGAAACCGGTGGAAGGATTATAGAAAGATGACCAGAAATCAACAGCAGGCATGACATGGAGCTTGCAAAATTGGTTCGAAAGAGTCACCGCGGCCCTGGAACGCAAAGGGCATTAGGAGGAACACGGATGGGTTTTAGTCAGTGAGAGTCTGACACTCCCTTCTGCTCCGCCCAGAGCGGAAGGATTTTGCGGATTGATGATTTACTAGTAAAAAATAAAAAGGCATGGCATGGAAGGCAAAGCTTAAGATCGTGAACTGTAGAACACTCAGTAACAGAAGTAGAAAGCGATTATCACACGAATACGCGATAATTTTGTTCGGCAAAATCCGAAGGTCTCTATCGACGCGTCGACGTGTTCAGTTTTGTAGTACAAATTAACGCGAAGATTGCGCGGCGCCAAAGTGTTGCTGCACGTATGTTGGTCAAAAATACAAACTATCTAACATGCATCAAATGTACGTATATCGCACAATAATAAGATGAATTTATTTATGTATATTTAGGATTCCGTAGTCAACAAGGAACCCTTATAGTTTCACCATGTCCATCTCTCTGTCTGTCTGTCTGTTTGTCCGCGGTTTAGCTCAGAGACGCTTAGCGCTAGAAATATAAAATTTGGTATGGGTATACATATTAAGCACGCCGACAAATAGGTAGAAAAATAAAATCTTGAGATACATTACTGTTTTGGGTGGTCCTCCTGCATGTAAAGTGACGATGTATTTTCTTTTATCGTCTACCCCATGTGTCGTTGTTTCGAAAAATATTAATGGTTTGCTAAAACCACTTTTTCATTCAAGGATCCGTTTGCGAAATATTAAGCTTCAAAGTGATAATTTTTGTTAGAGTCAAGTGTCCCCCCTCTCTACCAGCTAAACGGTTATTTTGGGAGACGTGAAAAAATTCATAGTAGTAGCATATGTCACGAACTTAAAAGAAAAACTATCATCGGTAAGTAGGCTTTACAAATTAACGAGTAATAGTCGACCGACTTATAAAATGTAAGTGATTATGTACTTAAAGCTTGGTGTATTTGAAACTTTATAATTTTATGATTAAATTTGATGATTAGCCAACCTTAAAAAATATTAACTGTTGATAGGCACTCGTTTGACCACTATCTCACCTGTTGGTAAGCGATAATGTGGTCGAAGATGGACTACGCTTGCCTAGAAGTAACCTATTCACTCTTGACTTAAAGACTTCCAACTATCCGGAAACACAGACTCAGGCAGGGAGTTCCACTTGAAATTTATTAATTGAATGTGAGTGAAGTGAAAATGAGCCCTTTCTTGACCTCGATATCTCCTGGTGAGAAGCAGAGCTTACACACGTAGAGAAATTAAACTTAAAAAAAGAAATTTTTAAAAATCAAATTAAAAAAACAAATTTAATCTTATCGTCTGGGTAAGATAAGTTTTACATTATTTAATAGAAAAAGCTTATTACCTTATATATTATGTTTGTATGGAATATGTATAAGGCCGGCCGCAAATGTACGGTTTCCTGATTAGGTTTCCTGATACGGAATTCAGATTCGGAGACCTAAATGCTTGCTTTACATACAAAATGTTCTACTAGGTGCACACGTTTTGTATTTTCCGAATGGGGAAAAATACCTGACGTTCCCTTCGAAAATAAACCGTGTGTTGGAGTCAAAAGAACAGAAAATCGAACGTTTCACGGAATTTCGAATCTGAATTCCTAATCGGAAAACCTAATCAGGAAACCGTACGTACCTATGCGGCCAGCCTAAAGTATGGAAAAATAAACATATTATTTCTTTTGCGGTTTATGCAACGGGTTCGATTTATATTACGTTCCACGAAACGATCGTCCGCAGTCCAACATAGCCACAAGCGCTAACCGTATTAAATCTATCTCCAATAAAATGTGCAGAAAATATTCTCAGAATATTTCGAATCCATTATTTGGTTGCGGATTCTAGAATTTCTGTTGTGACAGTCGATTTCAAACATAAGAAAAACTTAACTTTAGTCATGAAGTGTTTCATAAAAGAGCATTTTCATGCTTAATAAGATATGAAAACTTTTAAGATTTTTATTTGCTACTCATGATATTACCACCTTTTATTTACCTATAAAACTTTATGTACAAGCAGGACACACTGCGCATAGTCACATAAGATGCATGTGCATGAGGCATTTTCAGTAAAAAAAAAAACAGGCAGTCTTTGGGGACTGCCGATAGAAGTGAAAACTAAGCGAAAGCTAAAGCGTTTGGTGACGATGACGCGAGTTCCATAATTTTAATTCACCCAAAAAGTGATCAACGCGCCTCAATGAGTTTTCACTTCAACCATCTATCGGTGTGCCAAAATTCATCAGAATCGTATCAGTGATTTAGGCGGGAAAGCGATACAATAAGTTAATTACTGAGATTTTCAATGCAGTCCAAGTTCTTCGCCTTCAATAATTTAGAAGGCGAAACCTGGAGAACTCACCCTGAGTCAAATGTTCCAATTTAACTCAAGGTGAGTTTTGTAGGTGGTTCGCTCGACGACGCCAGGATTGATCTGATTGATCTCTCTATGAAAAAGCAGTCACATCTCCTAGGACAAAAATTATCAAATCTTGGGACGAGTCTATCAACACAGATCTATTTAAATGTACCCCTGGATGAATGAGTGTGTTACCCACTGCCAATTAAGAGACATTAAAGTAAGACACTATTCATCTTTTTGTATTCATGATTAGACCCTTGTTAATTAAAAATGAATCATCAGACTATATTTTGCTTGAGGGAAAATACTAAACAACTTACGCATGAAGGAAGCATCGAAAGAAAAACCTGTTAATCGCGAGTTGACTCGCGCTCCGAGGGTTCCGTACAAACTTATCCTTATAAACAGTTATCGCAGATAGTGAGCGTGACCAACGGCCGGTCTCAATCACTTATCTACCTTTAACCAACTGTCAAATTAGCTACCAACAGTAGCTGAAACGTAATTTTTGCCTTAAAACGTGACTTTCCAGCTACTGTTGGTTGCTAATTTGACAGTTGGTTAAAGGTAGAATATACGTTATTGAAACATGAAACGTCGAAACTGACTGGCGATCTTCGGCTCCTACCGTTTCAAACAGGCAACAAAGACACTTTATTCAAATTTGCAATCGTTTCAAACAAATCTATCAGTGTAGGCACATTTGAAACATGTACTATGTGAAACAAACAAGAATAATTGTGATTTGTAAATAGGTATATGAAAACTTAAGCATGTAATAAAGAGTGTAAAATGAGTCATAGTTTCTATTTCTACGTTTTAATGGCAACGGGTAAACCACAGTGTAGACAATTCAAGTTACTAATTAGTAGGTACATGTTAACACAGTAACATTACACTTCCCGTTTTTTAGGGATATTTTAAAATTTAATTTAAATATTATCTTCGTACCTACCAACTAAAATTTATTAGATTGTTATTTTTTATCCTTATATTTAAACTTAGTATTGAGAAAAAAAGAACAAAGAGAGAGTCTCTTATCATATAAAGTTATTTGGTTCATTTTTTTGTCTACCTAAACAACAGATGAATCGGACATGCGGCAACATTTTTTAATAAACCTTATTCGAATGAATAGATACCAGATATTAATAAAAACAGGAAAAGACATAAAATGACATTACTAAAGTTGTTATTTTATTAAATACATAAAAAAAAAATATTTTATTATAAACACTAAATAATTTGGGAAGATAAGTTCTAATAAAATACATATTTATGCAAAATTTTTGTTTATTCATTTTTGGTTGAAACCAGGCAGAAGATATATTAAAAAAGCAAACATCAGCGTTGTCAAATTATTGAACCAAAGAAGTTTTAATGCTTAAAGGAAAGAAATGCTTGAATCTATGTAAAGACCGCAGTGTGAACAGGTTACGTGAGCAATCTCTTTATTCCGACTTAACCTGTCGTCAATGTAATGTATTGTAATCTGTTGTAATTAACATGTGGCGAGAGAGGGATGACGGTGTTGTTAAAATAAAGCGCCAGTAGTATACTAGTGTCCAAGTTACGAGCACATAGGTCACATAAACTACCAATGAGAATAGCCTGACATGTACTGACAATGATGGTAACCCCAAATCTGCAATCACTGATCACAGTAAGGTCAGCACTCATCAATGAGATGCGGTTATCCAGGTTGTCATGTCAGTTTACGTCATCAGTTTAAATCATCAGTGTACAGACGGTCAGAGAATTTGAGAGTAGTAGTAATAGAGTTTATAAATAAATAGAATAAGATTGGAGAAAGTATATCGCCTTGTGGAACACCAGGATTGAAGGCGTACCAATCGAAAATTTCTTCTCAGCAACCGTTTAAAATTGAAACAGAATAGCCAGGGGGATATCGTGATCAACGGTATTAAAGGCATTTGAGAAATCTATTAAAACTAGCACTTTTACTGTCACTTTCTAAATAGTTAGTTATTCATAATGTAACTGTGACGAAGCTTTTCGTGCCAGATGACACAAATTTATATTATATGTATTAAAATTTAACTAAAATAGATGTCGAAGGTTTGCAATTATCTAGGAACCTAGCTATTACAAAAAACAATGGAAATTACCAGCGAAAAAAATAATAGGTAACGCCAATCTGGAATAGCCGGAAAAACCTAAATAATACCAAAATAATGTTTATCACTGTGATAAATTTGACAGTATATATACCTATAAGCCGTGCCTATTACATTTTACCAGTGTGGCTTGCGCTTTAATAAGGAGCAGTACCTCTAGTATTATTACGGACTCGTAATAAAACAGCATTAAAATGTGGTGGCGGACATATCCCGACACTGTTTTGCTTATATTCGCGAGTATTATATTAAAAGCATCATGCAAGGGGAATGGCAGTTTAACCTTTCTCATAGATGATACATACTCAATGGCTAATGATATGAGACAAGTTAAAAGCAGTGTGAACCTGATCAGCGATACTATCTTCAATAAACGCTCCAGTCTAATCGGCAACATGGTGCTGGTCACATTTAACGATCCAAGTAAGTTGTCGTCTCTATTACTTTACCTACTTACAGCAACTAATATATAACTAATCAAATAAATTTCAAAATTAACATCGAGACGTAAATTAATAACTTTACATATTTAAAAGGCAAGTGGTTTTATTAGTCGTTCTAGAACATTTTATAAAAATATACGACTAAACAGCTGATGGAATAGTCATAAAGGTATTTAGAATTATTATATTTATCTTATTTCAGGTGCCACAGTGAGGGTGGTGACCCAAGACCGCGAAACTTTTAAAAGAACATTAGAAGAAGTACATGCTCACAGTCCAGAAAATATAACGAACCTTGATTGTTGGGAGCCGTCCATGAATGGGTTACTCCTAGCACTTGAGACTAGTAACCGTGACTCCTCCATCTACGTTTTTACTGACGCTTCAGCTAAGGACTATAGGGACAGCCAAAAAGTAATAGAAATGTGTCAAGAGAAACAGAGCCAGGTACAGAAAAAAACATATTTATTTAATTTTAATAATATTATCTAAATTACCTAACAAAATACATTTAGTTGCATGATTAAACATCTTATAAATTTTACTAAACCTAACAACGTACATACAACTCAATATAAAATACGTGGGTTATGACGAGTCTCGAAATTATCATTTTTAGTACCTACCTAGTTTTAGTTTAAAAGGAGAATAAGTATTACCATGGCTTTTGTCTATGTGAACTCTAGATCCTCCTCCTTTTTTGCTCTGCCCACAGTAAAAATTGTCCCTCACCTCGCACCGCTTTGGAATATTCATACCTCTTTCTATGTCCAGGTGATTTCTTTTTAGAATGCGCCCTCTGAACATCAGGACGCCAACCAATCAGCAGCCGGACGATTCTGTAAACATGTCGAAGTGAAAGCTTTAGTGAAGGGATCATGAAGTGAACTGTCATTCCATCTTGATTACATGGGTTGAATTCTCACTTCGTGAACACTTCACCCAAGCCTTCACTTCGACATGTTTACAGCCGGTCGATTCTGTCGATATCTCACCGTGTACACTTAGATGGAGTGAACGACAAGTGAGCTGTCATTCCATCTTGTTGGTATGGTTTGACAGCTGACTTGTCGTTCACTTCACCTAAGTTTTCACTTCAACATGTTTACAGAATAGACCGGCAGAATCTACCGGCTGCTGTACGAATTTAGGTGTAGGCTCGTGAACACATTCCCAAGGTATTGGTTCAATCTTCACAGTGTTCATTTTTCTCTATGACATTGTTAGTTTTGGTTATGGGTGTATGTATTTATAATTGTATTTTTTTCTTCTATGTTTGCCTTATATTTCATCTCTGCCCCACTTTGAGGACGACTGGTAAAAAATGCCTATTGCATTAAGTCTGCCTTTGTGCAGAGTTTTTTACTAGTGCATAAAGTTTTAATAAAAAATTATAGTAAATTAGCTGAACACTTCCTTTACTTACAGATAGTATTCGTGCTCACCGGTCGCTGTGGCGGTCGTTATAGTGCGGAATCATTCGTAGTTTACTACGACATAGCCCGGGCATGCGACGGGCAAGCATTTGACGTGAAAATAAATGACGTCTCTAAGGTCACTCTAATAATCTTGATTTTGACAATAATAGTCCAACTAGAACTAAAAATGTACGGAATTGATAATTTTTGACAATTATTTTAGGTGCTCCGAACAATAGAGGAAACTATAAAAGGCCACACAATTGTGATTACTCAGACGATAGTACCAGCGGGTATTCAAAAAGATATTTCAGTAAGTTTTTTTTTTTTATTTGAGGTGAGTTTGCTCTTGACTCTAGTCTAGGTCATAGATGACAGAGACAAAGTCGACGATGGAGCGAGTTTACCCAGAAGAAGCCTGTTCAATGTTCACTCTAATTTTGAAGGGATTCGGGATTAAGTGTTATTATTGTGAAGTTGTGTATTATGTTTTTTCCATTAACTACGTTTGAATAATATCATCTTCCTGCCCTTATCCCATGTTACTTGGGGTCGGCGCAACACGTTTTTTCCTTCCATTCTGTCCAGTCAGCCGTCACGCTATCACTAACTCCCTTTTCTATCATATCACTCCTATTACAATCCATCCATCTTTTCTTTGGCTCCCTCTCCCTGTCCATCCATCCACATTTATATTCATAACTCTTTTAGTTACGTGCATTTCATCCCTCCTCTTCACATGACCATACCAAGATAAGCGGTTCCCTTTCAACTTTTCCGTTATTGGCGCCACTTTAAAGCTACCTCTAATGAGGAGCTCTATATATGGAGGAGTTTTTAAGCTTATCACCTCGTGCAAGAATGTCACCTAGACCTAGTTAGTTATATTACAGGAAACAGCCTTCAAACTTATTTCTATGCATACTTTCCAAGGTTTTATCTAGCAAAAACACAGTCTGCGTAGCATAAACCCTTTCATTTTGACAATGGCGTTGTTATCCGTCCGTTCAGTGAATTTTAGAAACATACGCAGCAAATGGATAATAATAGATCCCTTTCGTTTGTCAACAAATCAAATTAAAATATTTTTAGTTTCAATGCAAATAATGTGTATTAAAACAATATACTAACAATATATTTTATAAACTTTTAATTTTTTGGGAGTGTCATCCACTTCCTTTTGTTCTTTTTCTTGGCCATTTCGTTTTTCACAGCTGTGCTGCATTTTTTTTTAAAGTGACACAGGTCCTGTTCCAAATACGCCCCGCAGACCGTTAGTGGCAGAGTTCCGCTTGCCACAAAAACAAGGATGTATCCCTCACATACATTTTTTTCCACGCTTAAATTCTTACGTTACCGATCTGTTTGTTGCACCATCGCAAATTTTTAAAGTGGCCGGAAGTATCAACAGATTATTCATCATCATCATATAAGCCGAAAGACGTCCACTGGCATAGGCCTCCCCCAAGTGTCGCGACAACAGCCGGTTCTAGGCGTCTCGCGTCCATCGGCTACCCGCGGCCCTCACTAGTTCATCGGTCCACCATGTGACAGTCTTCCGGTACGCGGTCGCTACTCCAGAACTGCAACAGCAATAGTTCATTATTTTATTTGAAATCCTGATCTGCATGGAAATGGTATCTTACTGGAAGTACTACTGGAAGAAAGTGGTGTTAGAGCTTAAACACCGATATTCATGATAATGAAACGCATAATTATATGAATTCAAATCATTTGCAAATGATTGTAACGATAGTTCTATACCTCACGTATTAGTTTCGGAATTCCCATAGTTGGACAGGACAGTCCGGAAACAAATGAGGCTCATTAATTTTATTTAAATATTAGGAAAAAAAATCATTGTAACTGTTTGTCACTTCGTTGAATTAGTATGGCTCCATTTGCAACTGCTCCGATGGTCTCGTGGTCGCAAGCGAGACTGCCGAGCGTGGAGTCTTGGGTTCGATTCCCAGGTCGAGCAAAAAGTGTTATTGAGTTTTTCCAATAGGAATTTCTCAGTGACAGCCCGGATTTTGAAAATAGGTGGAGTGACACCCCGTGCCTCGGAAAGCACGTTAAGCCGTTGGTCCTACGCCAAATCTCTCTCCGGTCGTGTCGGGTTGCCGTCCCATCGGAATATGAGAATGATGGAAAGGGGGAGTGCACCTATTTGCGCACACACTTGTGCACTATAATATGTCCCCCGTCGATGGCTAGTCTCGATTTAGATTGGCCGTCATGGCCAAAATCGGTCAGGAGGCTACATTTATAACATTTTTTTGAAAAAAGTGCGAGTGGGCTGCTTTCTGCATAAGTAAATCCAAATAGCGATAAGTTACGTTTTCAGTTAACAACCGTACTTCTTCAGTATAACCAAGATCATGTTTGTTTGTTTGTTTTAGGCGAACGGGATAGAAAAAGCGACGGGTGAACCTATAAAAAGGATTGGTAATATTCCCGTTACACCGCAAGAACCACCGAAAGGTGAGTTTAATTATGATCATTTTATTAAGATACATACAATAATCTTTTTCTGTATGGTGTCGGACGTAAACGAATAGCACCATCCCATCACAACCCGTAGGTGTCGTAAGAGGCGACAAAAAGACTCACCAGAGAATGGGCATTCTCTGTGCATTGCAACAGCTACACTGCGGTCGCCAACCCGCCTGCCAAGCGTGGTGATTATGGCAACCTCCTTGGGGGAGGCCTATGTCCAGTGGACGTCTTTCGACTGGTACGATGATGCAATCAAAATCTTGATGAAATTGGGCACAGAGGTAGATTATAGTCTGGAATAACACATAGAATACTTTTCATCCCGGGAATATGTTTCCTTGGGATAATTTTCGACATAAACGCGGGCGGAGCCACGGGCGGTAACTTGTCTAACATAAAAGACGACTACCACATCAAATTTATATGTTGCGACACACTGAAAGCGTATACCTTTATGTGGTGACAATATGCCGAGCTTGCATCTTAGGCGTCCGTTACACGCTCATGCAAACGTCAATCAATTCAAAAAGTCATGATTGACGAATGATTAATTGTTAGTGATGAAATTCAATCGACATTACCGTAAACTTCAAATAATCTTAAATATAGCGACGATATCTGTCAATCACAGATTTGACTGTTGCCTTGACTGTTGTTGAACTGACAGCAAAACCTACCGTGTAATGGGCGCCTTACACTAAATGTCGACTAATTATAAATGGTACAATATATACCTATGTGGTTATTAAAATTATATTATCTTACAATTCATGATAATAATACCTATATTATATATATATTGCTATAATAATTGTGGCAATTTTTGTTTTAGTTTTAAACGGGACCGGGAGTTTAACCTTTCTCATAGATGATACAGCCTCTATGGGTGATAATATTAGAAAAGTTAAAAGCAGTGTGAACCACATCAGCGATACTGTATTCGATAAATGGTCCAGTCAAGTCGGCAATATGGTGCTGATCACATTTAACGATACAAGTAAGTTGGCAACTTTATTACATTACCTACTTACAGCAATCTGCATTATCCCGTAAATTGTTGACTCTTGTTCAATGACAATGACATAAATGTTACATCAGAATAGCTCTAATATTTTGTCGCAAACTTAGAAAACATTCACATAAACCTTACATATTTCCATAGAAACTTTCATCCCCTATTCCCTATTGTTATTTTACACCTTTGAGAGTAAAACTTTTACAAACTTTGAATGTCATATTTATTTATATCGAATCAACAGCCTAAAAAATAAGTTTCAGGCTTCTAGCTCTAAAAATGAAGATACTTCCATACAACTTTTCATCCCCACTTTTCAACCCCTCACAACCCTTTTTTCACATTAAAAAGTAGCTTATGTCCTTTCTCAGGCTCTAGACTATCTGTATACCAAATTTCATTTAAATCGGTTTAGTAGTTTTGGCGTGAAAGCGCGACAGACAGACAGTTACTTTCGCATTTATAATAATAAAATTTAAAAAATAAGTGATTTGAAATTGTTTTATTACCTCTAGAACCTTTAATAAAAATATACGACTAAACAGCTGATGAAATAGTCATAAAGGTATTTAAAATTATTATATTTATCTTATTTCAGATGCCACAGTGAGGGCGGTGACCCAAGACCGCAACACTTTTAAAATAACACTAGACGCAGTACATGCTCACAGTACAGAAAATATAACGAACCTTGATTGTTGGAAGCCGTCCATGAATGGATTACTCCTAGCACTCGAGACTAGTAACCATGGCTCCTACATCTACGTTTTTACTGACGCTAGGGCTAAGGACTATAAGGACAGCCAAAAAGTAATAAAAATGTGTCAAGAGAAACAGAGCCAGGTACAAAAAAAAACATATTTATTTAATTTTAATCGTATTATCTAAAGGGGATGATTAAAGCTAACGAAATCCTGCATCGCACAAGCAAAGTTCTCCATGCGATTTGAGCATATACAACAGACTAAATATCAACTATTGGGCAGTTGTCCACCAGACACAACACCCGTCTGGTCGGAGGATCCTTCCATTTCAGTGGAGGTGTGCCAATATGTAGATGCCACCAAAATGTAGATGTTACCAAATTGTAGATGCCAAACAATATAAAAACAATTCCATAACAATCACATATAATCATCTGGATGTGTTATCAAGTATCAAATAAATAGGTTTGGATAACTAGTTTGTCCTGATAAATGCATCAACGATCATTTGACGAAGCCCAGTGCGGGGCTCCTATTTTTGTCTGCAGGGTTTAAAAAAACCTGACATGAATCGTAGTAGTTTCTTTCGAAAACAAGCAGAAAAAGGAGATGGATCGCCGTATCGAAAACGCTTGGAAAAACTACTGGTCCATGAAGACGCTATAGAAGGGAGATTAACCGACCTCCCTTAAGTGAAAACTCATAGATATGAGTGTCTTACCCCTCCTAACCTACGGTGCTCAGACCTGGTCGCTCACCGAGTCGAAAAAAGTACTGCCTTGGGGTTTGTCAAAGAGCAAGGAAGCGCGGCATTCTGGGCGTAAAAAGAATAAGAAACGCCACGCTGCGCTCAAAAAAGGTCATCGTCAAAGTAGGAAAAAAGGCTGCTAAGCTTATACATTACAATCATAGTAAAACGTTTAAAAAACAAGTATACAATGGGCGGTCTTATCGCACAGGGCAATCTCTTCCAGACAACCTTTGGATGGACTGAACGAAAGAAGTTAGATTTAGGGCGGTCAGTGTACAAACATCATAAATAATATTAATTAAATCAAAATCAAAAGTCATTTATTCAAATTAGGCTGAGTGCCAGCACTTTTTGAACGTCAAAGTTCTACATAAAGACAGTCCCCCAAAACGCCCGCCCGTCACCACTTCCTAGTGTTTTAGCTGGGAAGAAGAAGTGGCGCAAAAAACTCCCCAGCAAAAAAATTAGACATAATAATTTAAAATACACACAATACTAAATAATATACTAATAAATATCCAATATATAAATGGGAAAGGAGAAGAAAATCGGAAAAAAAAAGCTTAAATGGGATTGAGCAGGTCACGTCAGCCGCATTCACAGTGGGTGGTGGTGAAGTGGGTGCCTGAGGATGGACGGCGTCGCCGAGGTCGGCCTAGGAAAAGGTGGCGAGACGTCCTAGATGCCTAATACCAGGGTTGGATCGAGGTGTAAAAAATATCTGGAAGCACTTGAAGGAGGCCTTGTCCAGCAGTGCGACAGAATAAGCTAAAATATAAAAAATGGTGTGACGGGTTGGCTCCCGTCATACCATTCGAACCTAACCTATCCGTGTCGGGGTGCTCTAAGCTCCCTGTGCTCTTTGTTCGAATATTTGGTGACAGATAATACCATGTTGAGTTTTTTAAAAGTACAACAATGATACTTCCTGTTAACATATTAGTCATCTACTACCTACCAGACTTCCACAACCCATTGACTGGGTACTCCTTGGTAAGACTGGTGTCAGATTTTGTGGCATCTGCCTATCCGTAACGACTGCCAAAGATCTACAAATGACAGCCGGGACCAACGGCTTAACGTGCTTTCCGAGGTACGGAGGAGTCTCGGTATGTTAAGATGGTCACCCATCTACAGACCAACCTCGGCAAGCGTTGCTTAACCTTGAAGATCGGCCCGTGCGGCTGTTATTATTTAGCCACGAGCTCCTCACATTCACACACATTTAACGTTATTTAAGGACCATGAAGTCTGAACTAAACTGAACGCTTTACTTACAGATAGCATTCGTGCTCACCGGTCGCTGTAGAGGTTCTTATGGATCGGAATCTTACGATGTTTACTCCGAAATAGTCCAGGCATGCGCCGGGCAAACAAACGACGTGAAAAAAAATTAAGTTGGTCAAATCTTCATTTTGATAATAAAAAAACAACTTTTAAGTTGATTTTTCCGGACAAAACCGTACCTGTTTTTTATTATTTTTTAATGAACACACCACACGGTGACTATTGCACAGTTCTACAACAATATATCCAACTTCTGTAGACTCGTAAAATTGTGACCATGCCTTTGATGGGTTGGTTCTGCTGGCAGCATTTACGCAGCACACATATTAATACTGACCAATCGGAAACTGAGAGAGTTATTGATTGGTCGCCAGTTCATGTTCGTTCTCAATTTCTCGCCACGGTACGGAGATATTATAAAGTAGCGAAACTAATACATTTTTTTTTCTTTTTTTGTATGAGTATGTGTACCTGCTAAATAATTTTATAGGAACGTGCAGGAACTATAGGGCAGCACAGAAGCATCAACGTCAAGAATTATTTTAACGCACAAGTTTCGAATTTGCAACACTAGATGGCATAGTCTACGCCATGCACGTTTCCTATTAGATACAAGTTTAGTCTTCCCTTTGCGCCAATCATAACAATGTACTCCTCGTTATTTGAGAACCTGTCAGAGACAACCATGTTTAAATTGTTTGAGTAGTTGCAAATTTTCATTTACCTACTATATTTATTTTTTAGAATCCACGGACGCGGTACTTGATAAAACAGAAAAACCATAGACAGTTTTACGTGTGCCGGACTCCAGCAGGAATAAATCTATGAACAACTCATCAGGACGACTCAATTACAGAAGACGTGTGACAAATAAAAACACCATAACGTAACACTTAGAAATAGCTAAGTAACTAAAATAAGTAAACACTTATATACATCTTCAAATAATATGTATGGTTGTAAGCAATAAAATTATCAATGACATACAAGTTTATTTTATTTTAAAAGGAAAGAACGCAGAGTTATGAACGCTGTTATTGTGTTGTACATCAGAAGGCCAACATTCTACTTATTTTTAAGCAACGTTCACAATTGCAATCAATCAAAATTAAAAGGAAATTAGAGGTGTTTTTGACAGATTGCAACTGAGATGCGAATGCGAATGTAGCTTTAAAATTTGTGGAATTGGCCAAAAGACCACTTACGGAACAATTGTTTTTTTATGCTAAATGTATGTTATGGGGCAGTACTTTTAATACCATCCACCTCGGGCTACCAGTTCATTTGGGTTTGCATCAAGGCTCAATGCTGGGTCCATTCTTACTTCTAGTATGTCACCGGATAATTGAAAACTTCGTAAGACTGTAAAATATCTTGAGAGATTATAAACTCTCGATGATTTTTTTTTTTGTGATCGTTGCTTTAGAAATTGTTTACGTTTTCGTATTTGAACTTACAACGCCCTATGACCCGAGAATATGATGGACCCTATGTTGCATTTAAGTGTGTGTTGTTTATTTACAAAGTCGCTCTGGCTGCAGACTTTGGTATTTCGATGCTCTCATTACACATACTTCATATATTCAATCACATATTTTCATAATACATCGCGTCAGTGACTCCACCCTGCGCTCCATAACTCAAGTATCAGATGTTGGAGAAAAAATAGCGGAAGTGGCATTCAGCTGACCACGTTGCATGCATGCACCCTGAGAGATGGGCGAAGATCGTCACTCACTGAACGCCAGAGGGGGGCGTCGCCGTCGAAGTCACCGCAGCAAAGTTGGTGTAACGATCTGACTATGTTTTTGGGTCAAACTTGGCCAGAGATAGGTAATGATAGAGAGGTACGGAAAAAGAAAGCTGGATAGCAAAAAAAACTAGATCTACGAGAAAATACCAGAAAACTTAGCATGAATAAAACGGCAGGCAAACAGAGTTAGTCGCTGCATCTGTGATTAATTACAAAAGTAACCTAATTAAAACGTTGGAACGCCTTCCCCGATTAATTTATTGTTGCTACATTTCCTTAGAAGTTTAATTAAGGAAAGAACTTGTACCTACGTATGTGAAATGATGTTTAATTTATAAATTAAAACAAACTTTTTTTTTTAATTTAAACTTTATTAGTTGGACTTCCATTCAAAATATTTAATGTTCAAATTAAAGTTTTAAAAACAAATTTGTACTACAAAGCTTTTGCTATGAACTTCTCTCAGGCGTTACGTAGATACGAGTTATATGACAGCGGGCAATATGTAAGAAGCAAACAAGCATACACCATGCATGCAAGTAAGCATGAAGGCGAGCATGCAAGCAAGCATGCAGCATGCAAGCGAGCATGCAATATGCAGCAGGCATGGTTTCTGTCACGGCTCTGGCGCTGCGGGGCTCCGGCGCGCGGCGGTTCCGCGCGAGCTTATCGTCGTAGGTGATTCTAACGCTCACCACCTGCTCCTCAGCTCGCAGGCCGCCTCGCCCCTTCGCGCCCACGCGATTCTAAATTATACTCTTGGGGTAGGGCAGACAAAGTCTTGTCTGCCCTACCTTTTAGAGTGTAAATCCGACGATTTACAGCGTTTAATTTCTGTCACTAAACCTAATTTGTAGCAAATGTTTTAGGACTGACAATTTTTTATAAATCAACATTCGGAATAATACACATTATATAATACAATAGTTAGGACATAAATATGATTTTATTTAAAGCAAAATTAGAATTTTCAATTATTATAGTACTCGATATTATGACAGAATAGTTTTAGAAGTAAATAATGTAAAACAAAATTTCGATTTTTTGGACATTATTGAAACTGAAGTTTATAGCAAATGTGTTATGAACAATGATTTTCGGACAAACAACTTAAGGAGAAGAAAGGAAGTACCGTTAAATTTTATTTCGAGAACAAATGAAAAATGTAATTATATTTTTTGAAAAAATAAGGTTAAAATTAAGATATATTTCTACTACTGTCTTTTTGAAAAGTCGCCCTAATTGTTCCACCAGCATAGTTTAGTAAAATACGCTCATCCTGTATCCTTATTAATTAGTACTAGAGAATATTCTCACAGCTCATTAATTGTAGTACCGAGATAATCAATCACTTATAAAACTCTTCGGTTACTGAGTGATTGAGTGACTGACAGACAACGCAAAGCCGAAACTACTGGTCGTAGAAAGCTGAAACTTGGCATATAGGAGTGTAGCGGAGCACTAAGAATTTCCAGAAATTCTTACGGGAACGAGAAAAAACGGGATATGCGCGTACGAAGTCGCAGGCGAGAACAAATAGCATATATGTTAGAACGACACTACAGTGAAACTTCGTAAAATAAAATGAGTATGACCTTTGAAGCTGTAATGGCAAAGTAATGAAGTGAATTTCCTAGAAAAATAGCAAACTTACTCATTTTCTTCCATTTTATATTGTAACGAAAAGACTACCAGGGGCCCCAACATAACGTCTTAAAACCAACATGTCTCCGTGCGAGAGACAGAGCTGGACGAAACGAATAGCTCTCTCTTTCTCACTACGTACTCACAATGACTTTGGCACTTCGAAGTACGGCCCATGTGCTTAATCAATGGATAGAAATGAGCCTTAAATCCAAATCTAAACTCAAATTAACTTTGTCTTTGTTTATCAATAATTTATCAGTAGACAAAATCCTTAGTAAAATATTATTTTTATCTCAAAACTTTGATATTTCATACCACGTTTTTTGACATACTACTGTTATAATTGTAATTTAGTTAATGTATCTGTGAGCTGGTTTAATTTGACATGCCATATCTAATTCTATTGTATTTATTGAATGTGTGGTTTTAAATTGCATTATGTGATAATTATAGGATATGCCTGAATTAAATTAATTTTATTATTTATTTAAACGAATGTTATAAAGCGATATAATTATTGTTCGTTTGTTTATGTGTTTGCTAAAATGTCTGGTAGTTCCAATCCAATTAGATGCTATAAATATTTAAAAATAGACAACGTAAAGTATTAGACCTACTCGAACCTATCCCGAATAAAACATACGATTTCTGAGAGATAGGCCACTAGAGATAGAGGGAAGGATAGAGGGAGGGATAGAGTTCCGTGCCTCAGTCCGCAAAGACGGAACCCTTAAACCCGAAGACGGAACCCTCTTTGTTGTCCGTCTGTCAAGACCCTTTTTCTCAGGAACACGTGGAGGAATCAAGCTAAAATTAATAATTTTTTCTTCTTAAAACCTTTAAGGTACTTCCCGATGACTTAGAGTCACGAAATTTGTCAAGAAGATAGTTTTTACAGTAAGTAAAGGAAAAGTCTGAAAATTAGGAATTTATAGTTTTATCATAGAAAAAAAAATGTTTTTGCAATAACAAACTTATATTTTCGATTGATAAATTAGCCGTGCCATACATCAATGTTACTTGCTATATTTTTATCAGAGTAATGAGAGTGCTTTCAAGTTTATAAACTTCCGTAGGTAATGTATACTCGGAAAAAAATGAAGTCCCGATCGGAACAATAATTTTGGCTTTGACCAATAACAAATTCCCAAACAATCCTCCTTTAATTCGCACGAAAAGCTATTACACTAACATTAGTTCCACAAAACCAGCTCCAATTAAGACATTACTATTTCACTTAAATATCTCTCAAAACGTGCAACATAATGCATCGTCAGCGAACATTCTAGCGTTGAATAGCATCCCCCTTAATTAATCAAGTGTCCCACCTGAATATGCTATTAAGGTGACGTTGTTTAATTGATGCCTGGGGGACTAGAGTCGTGTCATTCAGCGCTGAAGTGGCGGTCTAGTTCGACTATAAAGTGCTACAAGCTTGCAATGTGGGATTGATGTAGATGATAGAATTTTCAGACAGGAACTAAAGGTATACAGGAGGAGTGGGAATGTACACAATAGGAATTCATAAAAACATTCATAAGGTCGATTAAAAACAGGATGGAAGCTGCAATAAGGCAAGGGGTTGCAATACAAATTAAATGAAGTTTTTTACCATTTATCCGATCGTTTTTAACCGTCTTCAAAAAAAGAAGGAGGTTCTCAATTCAGTTTTTTTTTTTTTTTTTTTTTTTTTTTTTTNCAGTTCATTTGTTTTTTTGGCCGTTTTTTTGAAAAAATATAATTGATCACGGCGGTTTTGCTTCAATAACGTGCTAAATCCGACAATTCATTTTTTTTTTTTTTTTTTTTTTGTATTTTTTACCTCTTAACTCCGTCATTTATGAACCGATTTGAAAAAATAATTTTTCATGTGAAAAGATGTTCGTTCCGATTGGTCCCCTAGAAATTGCATCAAAATCGGCTCGAGCCGCCGTTAACCTCGGCAGTAGTTTGGTTTTTAAAAAAATAGCTGGAGGAAATAGAAAATATATCATGCAAGTAAACGAAATTGCGTGTTTTGCTTTCCCAAGGTGTATACCACGAAAAAGTGAAAAATAAAAAAATACAACCGACTTCCAAATAAAAAGAAACACAACAAAGTATACAACAACCAAAAACACCGAAATTAAGTTGTTTATTGTCGGTTGTATTTTTTGTAAAAATGTTTCTTTTTATGTAAACAACACATTTAAAAAAAACAATTAAAAAACACTTAGTTTTAAAGTCCCTAAAAAACAATGTAATTACTGATAAAAAGCCTTACTTTTCCGTCTATCAGACAGCATTGAATCTAGCAAATTAACCACCATCATCATGCCAACCATAAACTAGCTTTACGGGGTGGGTCGATTATTTGCACGCAAGTGTATTTCTACATAAATTGGCAATTGCTTCAAGTGCCTAATCACCATTTATGCCTAGTTTTTCTAATGACCTAAGTGAATCTTGGGGTCAATTTTCATTCACACGACATAGGCCGATTATTTATTTTTCCCTTTATTTAAAACGTTTAAGTAACTTAAAAACGTACTGTGGGATTTGATGCTTTTTAGACAATTGTCTAAAATTTGGTGAAGTACCAGTTCTCCTACTAGTCAAACGAACTCCGTCGACCACGTCATGTCTTATTTCAGGTGAGATGCTCTACTACTGAGGAAATCGACTATATTGACGATATTTAAAAGGCTACAATTTAAATGCGTACCAAGTAAAATATGTTAACTTGAAATAAAATAAACCCACTCTATACCGAGGTGCCTAAAGAACAACGTTTTAAGTTCCAAAATAATTATACACTCATCAGAATAATTGTACGTGTTGTATTTATATTCTGTTTGCCTACTAAAATGAATAAATGCTCATCAAATGTTGTTTCCCCGATATACAATGTTACTTATGTTACTAGGAGAACTTGGATGCACGAGCGAGCTAAGCGAGCTCGGGACTTAGGGCACCCAGACTCGGACAGGTTAGGTTAGTAAGGGATGGCGGGGTCCAGTGAGTGAGCGAAGCGAGCGAATCAAACAGCGCTTTCCCCTTCGTGGTTGTGTTTTTTTTTTAATCATAGGCTTGGCTCCGACTTCGCCTTTTGGTGAGTATTTATCCATTCTGGCAGGTATTTCGAATTTTTTGGCAGTAAAATTGGTACTTTTCTGGTAGACGCTTAAACACAACCCTATTCAAAAGGCAACCCTCACGAAACTTAATTTCTGCCAAACATAATCTTCAAAACAAGCGTTCTTCTCAGAATCATCACATTCGTTACACCGATCACCGATCCCAACAATAAAGACAGAATCCATTGTCAATGTCCCTAACACACCTAAACCCCTAATCGCCAACGGCTAGAGGCGGCCTATTGTATTACAAGGACGATACACAACAGGCAGTTGATTGGTTGATACTCGATATTCGTTACTCATCGACTGTAGAGACGAGCTTAACTATAACCGTGTCATGACGAGGAGGTGAAACAATGTATGCGTCGATTGATGATACGAGGTTCGGTGTCGGTTATGCAATATCCCGCCGATATGTCAGCCCCTTCATACATAATGCTGGTCACTGGATGCGTAACGATTGGCCTGTGCGTTTACTTGATATGTACGCAGCAGCTATGGAAAGCATATTTTAGATAGGTAATTACCAGTCACTAAAAATATTCATCTTGAATTAGATAGGTGTACCTACTGTGTAGTATTAATTGAAGGGATATCACGCTTTAACAAAATAGGGTAATTTACTAATAACATATGATTAGTCCAACAGGTATATTTCAATAAAATATTGGACACATATTTTTGCTTTTTTTCACGTAAACAAAAAATGAAGACGATACAGTGCGTTGAAAACTCGTGTGACGTCACTTACCAGTACAGTTTTAAATGGAAAGTGACGTTACAAGCCCCCACTTCTTATCTTTAATGCGTTTTATTTTCGTGATTTATATTGACTGGATAAAACAAAAAATAGGTATCCAATATTTTTCGATAATCCTACGGACTTAATAGAATCATATTTTTTATCCCAGAAAACATCCCTATTTAAAGTATTAAAGGGTATCGACAAGTTGATTTTGGATAGGATATGACTTACGGTACCGTCAAACAAACATTGTTAACTAGGTACTAGGTACCAGAAATTATGGTCAAGTAAACGTAATTGTGAGGTTTATTCACATTCATAATAAAAGAGGTTCGTGCTGGAATCGAATTGTACCTATTTCTCTACTCGACTCTGTAAGGCGATAATTAGTTTCGGCTTGCTTACCAACCTTATAGATGTCACCGGAAAATTGCAAACGCCGTAAAATTGTAAAATATCGCGTGAAATTGTAAACTTTTTTTATTTATAACACACGGATATATTGGAAACTATTGAATTCGGATGGGATTTATTATATACAAAACGATGTTTTCATAATATATCGAGAAATTATGAAATGAAATGAAATGAAATTGTTTAATTGCCAGATTAGTATCCAAATAACAATAAATAATAAACATAAAAATAAGTTAAAATTTAGACGCCGCGAGTCATGTTATCGGCGTATGATAGGACAGCCATCTTTGATGAAGTGGGCTGTTGTCCCAGTCTCGCACCGCGGCCACCAAGGAGTTAGCGGAGCGATGTATGGCGGAGCGTGTGGCGGCCGAGCGGCTCCTCAGCAGGGCCGGCCAGCCGGGCGCGCGGCCCTCGCAGAACATGGCGCTCGCGCTGCACCACCGAGGCAGCCGGAACATGACACGCCACGCGTCATTGTATTGCACTCGCATGTCGCTGAGTGCAGCTTTGGTGTAGTTAGCCCACAACTCGACTGTGTAGACGCTTGAGCAGTAACTAATGAAGAGCTGCGATTTCACAGCGTCACTACAGCGGCTAAACCGCCTCGCTAGCATGTTCCCACGCACCGAGATGGCTCGTCTCTGCCTATCTATATCAGCGTGATCGGACAGGTTGGCTGTTATTACGTGACCCAAGTATTTCACGCTGTCGACCTGTAACAGCGCTTTGCCGTAGAGTTGAAGTGGCGGCAAAACGGACCAGTTGTTCGGGCTTTCAAAAACCATGTACACTGACTTATCTGGGTTGTACGTCATGTTGTGGTCTTTAGCGTACATTTCACACTCTGCCAATAGTTTGCGCATTGCCGATATTGACGGTGCCAACAGAACCATATCATCTGCATAACAAATGTGATTTATCAGGGTCCCGTTAATTGAGCAACCTATACCAGTTCGGTTGAGTTGGATCGATAGCCCATCCATGTACACGTTGAAAAGTGCAGGTGACATGCTACCCCCTTGTCTCACTCCGCACTTAAGGCCAGATAGGGTCGACAGCTCATTCTTCCATCGAACGCGGTTTTCCTGCTGCTGGTACCACTATATAATCTATACTATTATAATCCAATAAAGATTGATTACAATCTTACGGAGTCTGCAATTTTCCGGTGACATGGATATTTATCCTTCTATACTAATATAATAAAGCTGAAGAGTTTGTTTGTTTTAAGGCGTATATCTTAGGAACTTCCAGTTGGATTTTTGTTAATTTTGTATATGATGGCCACATTCATGAGGAGCTTATACGGGAACGGGAAATTCTAACGGGAACGGGAAAAAAGGGATATGCGCGTACGAAGTCGCGGGTAAAAGCTAATTAAGACATAAAATCGAATCTTATCACTGATGAGCATGTCAGTGATAAGATTCGGTGTGCAATGAAAAACGAATTTCATAGCACACCCGACACTCGGAACGTCAGGCTCCTGCAATAAAACCTCTTTCAAAGTAGCTCTACCATAATGTAGGAACGATCTAGGCACCAACAAAACGGTCTTTGGCTAGAACAAAGCTGTTATTAATTAATTATGAGCTAACTTTAGTGTCGTGACGAGGGAAGTGGGGAACCAATCAATCGAAGCCTCGGGGAGTCAACTTTGGCGGCACGTTGGAAATTGATAACTATCGTTACTTAGATTAAACTTCTCGCTAAATGGGTAGAAGTTGTATATGTCACTGGAAAATTGCAAACTCCGTAAGATTGTAATAAATCTTTTTTAGATTATTATTTCTGGATATATTACGTAAACATCGTTTTTTTGCACAATAAATTCCATATACATACATATCCTTTCTTATTAAGAATACATAGTTTACGATTTCACGCGATATTTTACAATCTTAGGGCGTTTGCCATTTTCCGGTGACATATATGTATATAATATGTCGTAGCATATCGTAAAATAGGCATTTCATGATGTGGCCGAGGTTTCCAATGGTCTTTTGATAGGCTTGCCCTTGATTGAATTGCTTAATTGGTGGAGGATTCAAAGCCAGTAATTAAATGAACTGTAAAAGAAAATTTGAAAATACAAAAGGGGGAAACATATTAACTCACTAGCAGTTGCCCGCGACTTCGTACGCGCTTATCCCGTTTTTTCCCATCCCCATAGGAATTTCCCTTTCTCATTAATGTGGCTATCATATACAAAAAGAATTTTCCAAATCCGACTGGTAGTTCCAGAGATTTGCGCGTTCAAACAAACAAAGAAACTCTTGAGGTTCATTGTAATAGTATAGATTAAATAGCTATATCGCTAATGCCTCCTGTAACTGGTTGTAATTCATGCGGATTATTTTTAGTCTTTGAGCCCGAAACAATTTCGGGCTCAAAGACTAAAAATAATCAGAATATATTAAAACCAACCTAAAGTTTGCTGATAACAAACCGTAAAGATTACAGAAGCCACGCAACTAGTTTCACACATTCCCATCCCCAATCCCCATTCCCATCTACTCTAAGCGAAAACGAGTTCCCCGTAAAAACCTCATAAAATAACTTTAAAAAGCGAATTACTGGGAAATTCTGAGCTTATTCCTAGAAAATAACCTGTATAGTTTGCAATCCTCGTGAACGTACAAGACGTGGTTAAACTAACCGCAGAGTACGCGAGTGTCCGTTCAACCACGAGTTTGAACGCTAATTCAATATCCAATAGATTTTACTGGCTTTTAAAATTCGAATTGGTGCTGAAAACCATAGAAATTCAATAAGCTTAGCCGCAAGTTCAGCGAAAGCCGTGTTCAATTGAAAATTTTATTGCACCAGTTAATTTCGCGAGCTGACGTTTTGACAGGTTAAGTCGGTGAAAGTTGTAGCATGGGGACGTGCTCAAAATGTTCTGCATTGCGAAAATCCGTTGTGGATGCTCACTTCTTTAATAAAACCGGCTTATGAGTGCCATACTGACCACAGGGTCGTTAAAACTGAGACATACAGATGTAATTACCCTCGTGGCCGCTATTGGTCATAAAATTAACAATGCTATTCGTCTATTAAAGCTCCATCTCTCACAAACGGAATCATGGTAACACGTGACATAGTAGGGGGCAGTACTTCAGATTACCTTAGTAATACAGATTACCTTTCACAAAAATATGAAGAAACAAACAAAGGCCGTCTCTATTTATAAACCACACTACTGCATGCTAATAAGTTTTATGCAGCCCCCATTAAGTCCAGCTCGGCCTCAGCGCCGCGCTATATCAGGCCCACACCGTGTGTGTCTCGCAGCTTAGGCAGTATCCAGCAGACGTGACCAGCGCAATCCCACTTTAGTTTAGCGGCTTTATGAGCAACGTACGTGATTTATGTTTTGAAACGCAACGTGACTTGTACCTAGGTATATGTACGAGTATGCTACGCTCTAACTTTCGTATCTTGAGCGGAGCAACTTTTTGCGAACTGTTAGTTCAGTTTATCGGTTTATGGTTCGAAGCCCTTCTTGTAAGGACTGGGCCAGTTTTTCAATACCGAACCAATTTGCTAAATGAAATTAGAAGTCACTGGACACAGATTGCAACCAAATACATGGAGGCATAAAATAAATATAGCCACAACAAGCTGGCTATTCTCCCTACATAATGCCTCGTCGCTAATGACAGCTAGGGGAAGTGACAGAGTGGTGTATTCCTACGCAACACAATAGGCTGTCAGCTGAGTTCCGTTCATGCATCCACCTATCAGTAACTGTGCGTACAATGTACGGGTAAGTCAGGGGTTTGAAAACTTGAAGCTGCAGTCATTGATTATTATTTTTTCAATACGTACAGATGCGGTCCAAAGAGAAAATTCTAAGGTTTATTCATTGGTTAAACTACCTGCCCCGGCTTCACTCCCCCATACGTTTCTGTGCTCATAACTCGACAAAATGTAAAATGTACTGAACAGCTGATTTTTTTTCGTGATTTCTGTATTGTTCCCATAGTAAAAGCTGTTCATAATCATGAGTACAATGACCCCTTCAAAGGGATCCGTTTATTCTATTCCACGTTCTAGTCCTCCTGATCGATTTCGGCCATGGCGACACGAAAGTCGATGGTCCTGCGCCTGATCTATCTCTGGTCGTGTCGGGTTGCCGTCCCAGCGGAAAATGAGAGTGATGGAGGTGTGCACCTGTGTTTACGCACACAAGTGATAAGTGTGTACTTGTGCACTATTTGACATTTCGATAATATGTTTGTCTATCATATACATTTTATCTTGTCTATCATATTAACGTTTTGACATCCGCCTTTGGCACGCTTCTGCTGACAGAATGTAACTTATCTAGAGCCACTGTAAGCAGTGACCTTGATAACTGAAACGAGAACATTATCTAGATAAAGAGAAAGTCTTTGAGTAAATTTCGGCGGTAGTATTGTCACATGGTTGGTGTTCCAATATTCCAAATCTATTTTAATGTCATATCAATATTACTGCCAAAATATTGTTTCTATGAGGCGTTATATACGCCTTTTCGTAGAATGAAGTTTTAATAAATTAATATGTCATGCAAAAAAAATGTTTGAGGTCTTTCATTTTATTTCTCATGAATTTTAATGGCTTATGTTTAACTGATCACCTGATTTAGTAAAATATCACAGGCAAAAATAGTAAATGATCACCAGAATATAAAACCGCATTTTAATTTAAAACTATAACCAAAGTTTGTACATCTTGCTATCCTATTAAAGCAAATGACTCCAAACAAATCATAGTTGACCCAAAAATAGTAAATGATCACCAAAATTAAAACCGCAGTTTAATATAACCAAAGTTTATACATCTTGCTACCCTATCAAATAAGCCATAACCTACTAAAAACAATCTCTTTTTTCTATTAATGCAAGTCGTTTCTGGCACAGTTTTAACCTAACCTAACCTAAACATTTTGTTTAAAGAAAATTTGGTGATCATTTACTATATTTGGTCCCCAAATACAATTTGAACTACAGTCGTGAATAAAACAGCTAGAACTATTATTTTTTTAGGCTTAATTTTTTTGGTGTTAAGTATATATTTTTGGTAAAAGAGCTTAGGGTATCGAAGTATTTTCTGGTGGTCATAATATTTATTCCCAATTTTAATCATCATCTACCTTGCGTTTTCCCAACTATATATAATGGGATCAGCTTCAAGTTAAAACGTATTCAGCTGAATACCAGTATTTTACGTCGAGCGGCTGCCTATCAGACTTTCACAACCCTTTAACTGGGGAACACGGTAGTTCTTGGCAAGACTCGAGTCAGATTTACTGGCTTCTGACAACCCGTTACAACTGCCAAATATCTTAAGATGTACAAATGACAGAAATTCTCAAAAAAAATGTTTCTCACGAATTTGAATGAATAATTTTATTTGAATATAATTAACGGGAAGGAAGCATGTATGATTTTGTATTTGCATTTCATTAAGTATTTATGCAAATAAAATGTTCCCTTTACATAATTAAGGGTGGTAACGGATGGACGCTTCTGGTTGAAAACATTATCACAAGGTCTGTTTGGCGAGAATGGGCAATTTGCATTTTGTTTTTAGAAAAAATGTAACGCAAAAAAAAACTTTGGGGCTTTATTTACATGCGTATTTTATTTATGTATTTTAATGCGGCACCCGCACAGATGCGAATTTATGCCAGAAACATTTTCTGTTCAATCTTGAGGTGATGCGGAGAATAACCCGTGGTTTGATGTTCAAATATGACCAACTTTTTAATCAACATTGTTTCGTATAGGATGCCGAAAGGACCACTTGAAAACAATTTCAGGTGATTTGTTCATTTAAGCGCATCAAACCTTAGATACGCGAACATGTAAGTACAAAGTAAACAGAAAAAGCCTGTTGTTAAAAGTACCCTTCGTGAACCCGACTCCAAAAAAGTTTTAGTATGTATCAATGTAACTTGAACTACGTGATAAGCACACAAGAAAACTGCTCAGCTTTCAAGATTACAAGGATTTACGGCACTAGTTCACGGAATACGGACACTACTCAAAGTAACCCTTTTTTTTTCCTCAATCCAGTTCAACGTCTTTCGTGGACAGGTAGGTACACACACAGGCCTATTCTTTATTTGAGTGTAACTGTTCAACTCAGCACTTGAATTGAAGAAAATGATCACGTTTCTCTCTTCGCTGTAAGTCGTACGAAAGATGTCTTTTGGGTTTCCGTTTATTTAAATTTAGTATCAGCTGAAAACGAAGTCTTGGGGTGCGGTATCACTTACTCTATAAGTATTGTAAAGACAAGTTCATAATGAGTTTTTAGAAATCATTATAATCATCATCATATCTTTACCGGAGCGTCGCTACATCAACCTAATAATAATAATAAACAACAATGCAAATGCTACATCAACGTTATACGAGTACGTTACGCTCGCGTGAATGTCGAAATTTATCGCAAGAGAACATACTCCCGAGACAAAAATCTATCCTATGTCCTTTCCCGGGACTTAAACTATCTCTATACCAAATTTCATTTAAATCGTTTCAGCGGTTTAAGCGTGAATAGGTAACAGACAGACAGACACACTTTCGCATTTATAATATTAATAGTAATAATAGTAAATAGTATGGAAGTATGGATTGGGAACAACATTTTAATATTGTTCATCTAAAGACGAAATCTACTGAAACAGTGAATGAGTTAGGATATCGACGGATAAAGATCAACAAAGCCGAAGTTGATAAAATATAAACAAGACAACTTATCTTAAAACGACAACCTAAATCTAAGACGACCTTCTTCCCGGCATCACAAGACGATACAATAAAACGCCTTTGTGACCCCTGAGCGACAAAATGACCAAACATAACCCACAACACACCAGACCTATCTTTCCAATACCTAAGAGCAATTTATTGTGAGGCAATACATCTTCGGTACCCGCGACGGCAGAAAGGTTCACAGAAAGGGTAAAATTCTTAGTGTAACCCGACAAATTTATGTTTGTCATCCATATCTCCGAACCCTGTTTCATCGCCGAATACAAACGCACAGGTAAACAATTTTTGCGACGGCAAACATAACTTTGCAGACCAATACGTTGAAGAATGCGAGTCGTTCGGTCAATGTTGCTATGTCGAATATTTTCGGTACATTTTGTTGTTGGAGTAAAATTTTTGGTAGTATGCTAGCGAATATTTTGTTCACAAGGGTCATATGAGTACCGTACATACAATATTGAATAATGAAATTTTCTCTTTAAATGGGTGCATTCACGAGTTTATTTTTATCAATAAAAGATTCGTGGTATTCAGAAATTTTCCGCTCACTAAAATTGAGAGCGATATTTCTATGGAAGCTACTACCACCGCAAAAGTTGTACAGCATAAAAAGCGCTGCATGCTTTGTAATGATGTGCACTGTGTGAAACTCATGTCATGTTACCGCACTCGTTTGAAATCGTGATTGACGTCCCGTTTGCCTTCAGAACTGGACGTCAACACCAGTAAGCGGATGTCGAGAGGTTGTAAACAATTCAGTGTTCTACTTTTCAAAGCTTAATTAATTTTTCAATTAACGAGAGTTTTTTGTGGAACCTGATGGCTGAACGTGTGCTTGGACAATGATGACGTATATGGAAAATTAATTAGAGCTAATCCGTGATTCTGTATTTATTTTGATATTGCAAAACATTTATTTTAAAATATTATTAATTATATTCTTCTCCATACAAAACTACTGTTTAGAATTAGCAACTATTTTTTTGTAAGCCATTTGATCAAATTGAAATAAATAATTTGACTTTGGGTTATACAAATGCAGGTTGGAAACTTAAAGGTAAGTAATTCCTTTCAGGTAAGAAATCTATACTCCTATCAAAATCGGAGACTCTACACTCAAAGTTGAAGACGAGTACGTCTACCTGGGATAAACGGTCCAGTTAGGTAGGGCTAACTTCGAGAAAGAGGTCAACCGTCGAATCCGACTCGGCTGGGCGGCTTTCGGGAAGTTGCGTGGTATGTTCTCATCTCATATACCACAGTGTCTCAAGACGAAAGTCTATAACCAGTTCGTGTTGCCAGTGATGACTTATGGAACCGAAACGTGGTCGCTCACAATGGGACTTATCAGAAGGTTTAAAGTCAGTCAGTATAGAGGGAACCTTAATAAAAACGCTACCAACATTTTTTACAATCACATTACGAAGAACGATCTCATGATTAAGATTGCTATGTCAATAGTAAAGCTGGAGAAACCCAAAGAATGTTTCAGGGAGAAATTGAATTGGTAGCTGAACAAACATTTGATTTAAATCGTTTTGTTCCGATCGAATTTTTATTACGAGAATGATCAAAATTGGAACGGCATAGAGCTCTATTGGAATACAGGTTTTATGAAAACTTGAAAGTGCCATCATCTGTTTTCAATTGATATGATTAGCGTAGTTTAACTGTTAAGCAGCAAGCAGAAAACAGGATGGGGTATTTGACAATTTTCAATAATTTATCTACCTAAATATTTATGATTTTTGAAAAAGGTTAAAAACCCGACATACGAAATATTTCACTGCAGACAAGTTCAAGGTCAAGATGAAGCCGTATTATTTTGCCTTTATCCCGTTTGGGTGCCAGAAACACATACAAAATTATAATGGCATGCGACCACGGATTCACAATGACAATTTTTAACCCCCGACGCAAAAATGACGGGTGTTATAAGTTTGACATGTCTATATATGTGTCTGTCTGTGGCATCGTAGCTCCCGAACGGATGAACCGATTTTGATTTTGTTTATTTTTTGTGAAAGGTGAATTAGTCGGGAGTGTTTTTAGCTATGTTTGACAAAAATCGGTCCAAGATAGCCGCCACCACAAAATGGCGAAATACATTTTTTTTTCACAACTCCCTCAATATGGGTATCAAATGAAAGGAAGAATATTGCACACTATATTGGAAGGAATGAGAAATATTAACTAACAAAATGAATACAAAAAGATTTGTATGTATATTATGTATGTCTATACTAATATTATTTGTCTAATCAATCAAAAATTAAGTGATGAGTGGTACCTAGCACTTAATGAATAATTTTTATTTAAATTTTAGTGCATTATAGATGAATTAAGTTTAAAAAGCATGAAATAAAAATTAAATTAAAAATTTATAAAACCTGTATTGCTTTGTGTATTGCAATGAGTTTTTGTTAGGTAAGCAGATAGTTTACAAGTTTCAGGTGTTGATGAGATTGTCTTTATTTAAAAGATAAATAAAGGAGTATATATATTCAAATGAAACAGCAGTTTGAAGAGGCGTGTATACATACTTATTTTTTTATCTAGAAGCTTTTTTCATCTCAATGTGGCTGTACAAGCCCATCAGCAAAAGATAAGCTGTGTGATCGTAATATGTAAATATAGGGTTACCGAAGTACCCAGTACCTACTTCAGTATCTAGACTAACATCCATTTAGTCAGCAAATGTTACAGCTATCACTATTTATTGTGTTTCAATCCCCGCAGTCCTTCCAATAAGTTCGTCTAAACGATATTTGTTTGCCAAAACTATTTTGATAACATCAGTATAATGGACCCTTTAATCTGATAAGTCAGATTGGAAGATTCAAAATTATTGAAAAACTAGCTTTTAACCGCGACTTCATACGCGCATATCCCGTTTTTTTCCGTTCCCGTAGGAATTTCGAAAAATCCCCTGCTTCCCAAGGGACCTGTATGCCAAATTTCAGCTTTCTAAGGCCAGTAATTTCGACTGTACGTTGTCTGCCAGTCACTCAGTCACTCAATCACTCAGTAACGGAAGAATTATATATATATATATATATATATTGATTATGTAAATATAGGAAACAAAAATCGAGAAGAGTTCACGACGTTTTGAATGGGGTTATCACGGCCTCGTGTAAATAAAATTGTGTTTCAAATTGCCTATCATAAAATTTGAATTAAGACTTAAGGTAAGCTCGTTTGATTTCCAATTTATCAGCGACTTTCAGGGGCGGCGAGTCCAAATCTTTGGAATTGAACACGTTTTTGGTAGTGCATATCAATCTTGTATATCGTACTTTTTGACAGTCGATATCGTTGATATGTCGCGGGAATTGGCTAGATGCAGTAGACACGGGGATGGTCATAGACGATTCGTAAGTTGAAGCATAGATTTATTTTTGAACTTTGGCTGAACGGTGAAGGTAACTGTAAAGAACGGTGCACACTAGGGCAAGGATACCCTCATAGCTGGAAGAAAATGAAAATAAGAAAATATTTTTTTCAACACATTGGCTAAAAAATGCATTTACGGCGCATTTGTATACATTGTTCGAAAGTTAAAAATTACGCACCATACATTGGAAAGTTCGGTAAAATAGGTACCTATTTTACCGCACTCCTCGTTGTGTCATTAAAAAAATATAAGAATACCACCAAGGAGTTTCCCATTACTAGACAAAATAAGCTGAATGATCGAAC
The DNA here is from genome assembly GCA_002192655.3 of Mamestra configurata. Lineage (NCBI taxonomy): Eukaryota > Metazoa > Arthropoda > Insecta > Lepidoptera > Noctuidae > Mamestra > Mamestra configurata. Next base: position 66,613 of record NDFZ01004852.1, read on the forward strand.
CTCCTTGGAAGCGCTTTTGTTCANATATATATATATATATATATTGATTGTGTGGTGTAGATAAATAGCTTTTTGAGAAAATTAACTTAACACGAAAATATGAAATGGTTTTTGTCGGTTAGAATCCGTTTTATTGTCATAAATATAGGCTTTTTTTTAAGGATGGGAAATCATCAAATGACTTCTTCCGCTCTGGGTGGAGCGGAAGGGCGTGTCAGACTCTTACTGACTAAAACCCATCCGTGTTCCTTCTTAAGCCCTTTGCGTTCCAGGGCCGCGGTGACTCTTTCGAACAAATTCCGCAACCCTGGCAGGATCTGGCCCTATCGGGCCCCGTCTTCTATGCTGACATCTCATTGAGGCGCGCGTGGAACACAACGCGCCATTGACCCGGGCCTGGTGAAGGCCCTACGGCGCGGGCGCCTTCAATATAGGCTAGTTGACCTTTATCTTGTTAGGCCTGAAATTGATCATCGTTGTTGTAATATTTAGAGCGTAAAAAATCGCTGGTGTGTACTCACTTATAGGTGAGCCTTAAAAACCTCCAAAACTTTATTTTTTATTATTAAACTGTTGCCTACGACTTCGTACGCGTATATCCCGTTTTTTTTCCCTTTCCCGTAGGAATTTCCCGTTCCTGTATAGCCTTTCTCATGAATGTGGCCACATATACAAAATTAATTTTCCAAATCCGACTGATGTTCTCAGAGATTAGCGCGTTCAAACAAACTCTTCAGCTTTATTATATTAGTATTTAGATATTTCGTTAACTGGCAAAAACGTGATCGGCTATGATGGCCTATTTACCAGTGCTATGACGTCAACATTATAGTAAATTAAAACGTTCCTGAGAAAAACCGTTTTCAACTAGTTTATTGTGTATAAATCGCTACAACTTTCAATGAAATCAAAGCCAATAATAGAGTTAAACATTTATATACCTTCTTCAATGAAATCTTAACAAGGAACATGGTCAGGTTTAAGAGGAAGTGTTCTTGATTGACAAATGGGCGACAAACTGAGATTGATAGGAGTTCCCTTTCACCCTTCTGAGTACGGAACCCTTATAAATTATGTAAGTATTTTAACTGCACCACGCACCGGAATTCGTGCTAAATAGACTTTAATGACTGTGTATTTTTCCCGAATAGATGTTTAAATTTTTATTACAAGTTCTTACATTATTCTATTTCCAAGTTAACCAATTCAAAAACAATATAAAAAAGGGTGAGAATGATTTGTTCGTGTGTTAATAAGTTTTTAAATGGTAATCTCTGATAGTACGGATCCCATTACAAAATGCATAGACTCAAAGCTTTTGCAGCTACTGTCAAAGGCATTCAGACATTTTATTTCGAAAAACTGCACGGTTCCTGTCGGCTATGGTGACAGGAACCGTCATTCTTCCAAGCATTTTATTTGCGTTCTGATGGGATGCTGACCGCGGGAATCTATCTTTTATTGCTTTACTTACGTAATTTGGAGTGAATAGACGAGTTGGTCCTTAATTTAAGGATCAAAGAACCAACTCTGTAGAGTTGAGCCAGCTTTATGTTTGTGTAAGAACACAAATAAATGGTTTTCACTTTCATAACGCTGTTAACTCAAAATTAGATTTACAATGTCAAAACATTTGATCGTCTCGATGAAACTTGGCAACGTTTTGAGGCAATATAATTTAATTCTTGGAATTTGGAAAAACTTATACAAATCAAAGTCGATTGTTTTATTTCCTAATCTTGTTTCCCTTTGGATATTTCTAGAGTGAATATATAAAATTATGGTAATGGAATGTCAGATAAATAATCAGTTGCTCAAGATCTAATTCGAGACGCCTACGCTTCCAGTTTTCCATACTCAAGTAACTGACGAGAATTTGTTTTACGATTTTCTACTAAAGTTTCTACGAGGGTTACTCGTTATTTACCTATTTATATTTTTTGTTTTATTTTAGTTGGCTTTGCTCTTGACTCTAGTCTAGGTCAGAGGTGCCAGAGACAAAGTCGACGATGGAGTTAGCTTACCCAGAAGAAGCCTGTTCACTCTAACTTTGAAGAGATTAGGGTTGAATGCGTTTGGATACGTTGAATGCGTTCGGATACATTCGTTCCACACGATAGTTATTTACCACGAAGGGAAACCTATAGTCTTTTGACCATATTGCCTAGTTTTAAGTCCTCAATTTCTTGTAATTTGCATTAGAATGCGAATGTAACACATTGTAATGGTTTTTGAAGTATCTGGTAATAAATATATCGATTCGGCCTTCTCGGCAAGTTTAACTCAACAAAAACCCGCCAAAAACTTCCTACAATAGACAGATTAAAACGTCAACGACAATCAAACAGAACTGTCACTAGTCATCATTTGATTAACTCCACAGATTAAACAGGCATCTACTTGTATAAAATGAACCCTCATGTAATTATAACTGTTCGATCCCAACGTTTCAATTCCGTATTACTTAGTAATTAACGTATAAACTAAGGAGCTTTACAGACTGTATTGTGGATTAAGTCGCGCATCGCATTGAACAAACTCCATTGTCCTTTTGATTAGCCTATACTCTCCATTGTATATAATCTTTTCAGTAAACAAATAAAGTCGACGACACAGATTTATTATAATAAAAATATTAAATAGAGCCCGAAGCCCATTTTACATCAAGGTGATGCAACACCTACTCTTCAACAAATAATATACAAAACCTTACAACTACAGGTATCGTTTTTGAGAAATCGCGGATTAAAAGACCAATACCTAGTTTCATTATTTGACATTACGAGACAAATAAAAAAAAATCTTCACATAAATGGACTCGCTCACATTCTAAGTAAGTGCTCTCATGCCCATAAAATATTTTAAAATAAACGGCAGCTGGTGCAATAGAATATTTTTTCCACCCAAAATACTGAAAATTCTTTGCTCTCACTTTTAAAACCGTGATTTCTATTCTATGTGGAATAAGCTAGCGCATTCAAATCGTTTACCGCGGTGAAATAACACTAAACCGCACAGCGCTAAACCGGGGCTATAATCGCACCGCACCGCATCGCATCGCCCGTCTGTAGCCGCCTTTACTGCTTTAATGCTTTGATTAAATTCCTGCGTAATGTACACATAAACGGGCCTGTGATCTTTGAAATGTTAATCTGGGGTTCATTATCGTCTATGCTTAAGTTATATTTGGATTGTATGTAAAATGTAGGTGTTCTTTGGTACAGTAGGCCGCACGTCAGTGGTAATAAAACTAGTATACGATGGCCTCTTATTTTATTGAAATTTTGTCAAGCCAGGCTCATCGTCAGGTTCCACTCTCGTCAAGTTGCAGTACAAGTAAAACATAAAAAGGGGCGTCTGGTGACAATAAAAAAAAAACTTCCTTTTCTACACGATAGGTATTTCAAAAGCAAACGTTTACGATAACGCGATCAAGTAGTATAAAAACTCGCACTAAGCATTATTTCCTTGCCTGAACCTACACATTCGGGGGACACATATGCATGTGCTCCAGTAGGTATATGTTACCTTTACTTTTAATTACTACATATAAACACCATAATCAGAGAGAAAACATTGTTAATTTTTGTTTATTTATTTAACTCCGCTATAGGTAACGTCACGGAATTTTTAAACCCGGGCATAAAAAAAAAAAAAAATTTGGGATGAGTTTTCTCTTGACTCTAGTCTACAAAGTCAACGATGGAGCGAGCTTACCCAGAAGAAGCCTGTTCTCTCTAATTTTGAAGAGATTGGGGTTGTATGCGTTCGGAAACACAGACGCAGGCAGAGAGTTCCACTCCTTTGCTGTGCGCATTATAAAAGACGTTTGGAAACGTTTAGTGCGAATTGGTGGAATAGCAACAAGGTAGAGATAGTAACTTGCAGTGCGTCTAGATGTCCGATGGTAGAAGGGGGACGGTGGGATGAAGTTCCGAAACATTTGCGTGTTCCGCTATAGATGTTAAGGCATATAGGATTTGTTTCAAAGCATATTTATCGTCAAAATATACCTACACATTACGCGTTATTTCGGCATCTAGTCTAAAATAAACAACAGTGTAACGAAACGGTTTTAGTATCCTACTAATGAACCTTTATCAAACCACCTCAATTTTCGAGACCCACATTCACCACGATTTGTGATTGGCTGAATGGATAAGTCAAGCGCATTCAATCGTGTACTCAGCCGTGTCCACGAGCACACGTTAATGCTGAAATCAGCACAATAGTACTGTTCATTGTTTGTTAGAACAATGGCTGTCCGCGCGCTTTTACGTACCTATGTGTCTCGCTTTATCCTTTCAGGGCTCGACAGAAATGCAGCTTGAAAATACCTTTATGGGTACGTGGTGTACCTACTGTACTGCTGTGTTAAGTTTAAACTATTGTTTTGATAGGATAGAAATATTTTGCTAAGCCATTAAATAAAAAATATCGTTTCCTGCTTACTTATTGAAAATATCTCATGCCGCAAAGTCACGGTATAACGGTAGTGGTTCTGACTCTAAAAATACCCCAGACACAGATAAATAAGTACCTTTACCCACAAGAACTAACACTTTATTGTATAGAAAGAAATAATAAATAAAGAAAAAGAGTACCTAACCCCAATGACTAAACGAATTCTTTCTTCCAAAAAGATTTTTAACAGAAAAGAGCAATTCTCTAAACCCTGCCTGAATATAGGACCAAGTATCTAGGTAAGGTTTCCTACACCAATCACTTAAAACAATACTTATTTAGGTACAACATGACCTTTTAGGGTTGAAATCTAGCCAAAACCCAAATTATTCGAATCACTCTATTAATTCAATATTTTATCTATACAACGTGTAACAGAATAAACGCAATACCTCTTAAGAGGTTATTTTACTCATAATTATTCATGAAAAACTTTTACTATGGGACCAAAACTGAAATCGCGAAAAAAAAATCGACTTGCCCATACATTTCTGTGCGCTAAACTCGTATACATTACGAGCAACTGAACTACTGCTACTACATACAGAACAGCTGATCTTTTTTCGCCATTTCGGGGTTGGTCCCATAGTAAAAGTTGTTCAAATTAAAAAAGAGTACGTTAAGAGTACGATTAAACCATAATAGCTGGTTCAAACAGACAAACAGGTTTACCAGATCTGTTTCAACGGGGTAAAGTCAAAGGTTCTCATTCAGACAGCTATAGATGGTGAATAGGGATGTTGCCTGGGTTCAAAAAATATGATTCTATTTAGTCCGTCAGATAAATATCGAATAATATTTGATATGTATTTTTAATTTCATCAAATCAATAAAAAGTTACGAAGATAAAACGCATCAAAGATAAGAGTGGAGTGGTGTAAGTGGAGGCTAGTAACGTCACTTTCCAGTTAAAAGTGTACATGTAAGTGACGTCACACGAGTTTTCAACGCACAATATCGTCTTCATTTTTTGTTTACGTAACGAAAGAAAAAATTCGCGTCCAACACTTATTGCAAATCTATCTGACGGACTCATTCGATTTTTTTAGACCAATACCTTATTGTAAAACACATTAATTCAATTATTAAGACAAAATATTTAGGTTTATCTACGGAAACAAACCTATATTTAGCTTTCATCTCAAATTCTAAAAGTTTCGTAACACTATGCCATAGTTACAAAGTAAATTAAAAAGCTAACACAAAGATAGTGCTACAACTCACTAGCGTCAATTCATTCCTATACATGACTGGACGGAACATTCCCTAAATCACTGAACAGACGCTAGCACATCAAGCAACCCGAAACTGACAAATTTTCCCAATCAACCTTGAAACTAATACTTTAGCGATAAAGTTGAAAATCGATTAAAGAAATTTGACAGATTGTTGTAACTTGATGTGCTGACGTCTGTACATTTCATTTCAGGTTCAACTCCAGAAAAAACCAACTACCCAGCAACAACTTTTTTAATATTCAACATAGATCCGACCTCGTTGATTACGATGTCAAAAGTAAACAAGCTGTAAACAGCTATATTTACACAGGGTTCACGAACTGCGAGCTTCAGGGTCGCAAGTCGGGTGACAGGAGGAAAAACTCGTTGGATTTGCTCAACTAATATACCTTTAACCGAAGTCCTTTGAGCGTTTAGGTACTTACCCACTCTATGGAATAGTGTCCGTTAAATTGATTTCTATTTAGTAATAGTTATTACTTCTTTATTTTTAAATCAGGTTGATTTATTACGTACTTACTCCGGTTTATTTAACGTTTTCGCAAAACTTGTTTCGTACGATTCCACATCCATGTTAAAGTGTGACTGCAATGAAATTCTTGATATCGCTCCTATAGAAACAGTTTGCTTTCCATCAGGTTGTAAGGGTCAAGAGCAGGTGGCTCATCACAACATAAAAAAATGTCCTCTTGAATCCTCAAATATTGAATTTATTGATCCTTTCGGCACTGAAATAATTAATATCATGTGCCATCAGTGGCCATCACCCAGAAGTTAATTTTTTTTTTTTACATCTTTTTTTACTTTTTTTCCCGGCCTATCATTATTTGTGTCACATAACGTGTAACATAGCCAATCTTTGTGAACACTTTAATAGATGTATCACCGCAGTGCCGCGTATTGGCTACAATAGCCCCTGTCACTGATGATTGATCGAATTGGACACAAAGGGCGACGACCGGTTCAGAGAATTGGGTCGGCTACATGTCTGCTAGGACATTAGAGGTCAAAAGATTATAACACCAATAGTTTACATTAGCACATTCCTGCTGTGGCCTGAAATTCGCAAGACTGGAACCTTGACAGAGCTAGATGAAGGGTCGGGGCAGAAAAAGAAGATGATGGGACAGCTTGGATGGTTGCCTCGCGAATTGGCATGAAGAAGCACAACGCAGAAAGAATTGGCAGGAATGGGGGTAGGCCTCTGCCCAGGAGTGGGATAGTTCAGGCTAATAAAATAAACACATTCCGAAAGATATAACTTTCTGTCAACAAAATAAATGCATTAACCCCCGGAAACATAAGGCTGCTATAAGTTTAACATGTGCATATTCTATCTGTGGTCGTAGCTGCCAAACGGATGTACGAATTTTGATTTATTTGTCTTTTAAAGTCAAGAATATGTCACAAGCAAATTTCGAAAGAGACAAAATGCCTAATATTATTGCAACAGAGACTACACTTTGCAAAGTCGCATAATTACTGAGTTTCGATGTACCATACAAACGGTCTAATAATTTACTTATCACTCTTTGTGCTACAAGGAACTTTAAATGATTAAGTAACGCCGAAGTCTGCTTGGTCACTCGCTCATAACGGAACCCTTAGTCACAGATAAAATACATATAATATCGTCATTGTAGCCAAAACCAACCTGGGATGTTGCTATAGGCATTTTGATTCTGCTTGATAAATTCTCACTCTCTCCATTTATGATGATTTGTGTAATTTTGTTGAAATGTTGGTTTACAATGTAATACATTCTATTGATCTATCAATGATTGATAACTATACCTAAGTCTCAAATAATCAAGTAGACCGCAAAAATTCTTGGACGCTCCAAGAATTTAACCAGTACATCATAGAACATTGACCTATTTAATTTTTACCATCCAAGGTCCCGCTAGCAAAATGTCCGGATCCAATTTGTCTTACAATAAGTTGAGAAGGTCGATCGTCGGCTGGTAGTCACAGGGTGATACCAATTTGCGGTCGCTTCGAGAGGCTATTATGAATCCATAATAAGGCCATCATCGATCTCCGAATTACAATTGACGAAACGTTTTTTTATTCGCGGTAAACTGAACTGGTGGTCTGGAATGCTCCAGCTATGTAAAGCTGCAAAACTGAGTCAAGGCTGTCTTCTAGGATTGCTCTGTGAAAACTTTGATGGTTAGTTATCCACAAAAATTGTATTGACTCTTGTTTGGTCCTTTTTTTTTAAGGATGGGAAATCATCAAATGACTTCTTCTGCTCTGGGTGAAGCGGAAGGGCGTGTCAGACTCTTACTGACTAAAACCCATCCGTGTTCCTTCGAAAGCCCTTTGCGTTCCAGGGCCGCGGTGACTCTTTCGTACAAATTCCGCAACCCTGGCATTCTCTGGCCCTAGCGGGCCCCGTCTTCTATGCTGACATCTCTTTGAGGCGTGCGTGAAACACAACACACCATTGACCTGGGTCTGGTTGTGATCGGACAGCGAGCCACCCAACGCTCGCCGTCCGCAGGCCCGCGCCTACGGTGGCCGGGGATTGCCCTGCGACTCCCGACGCCCGGGGCGTCACAAGCCTCCTCGCTCCGGACCATGGATGCAACCAGGGCCGGACGCGAGAGAATTTGCTTATCAGCTGCTGTTTAGCAACTGATAAGCAATTTCTTTGTTAAAATTCTGTATAGAAGAGTTAAACATCTGCTAAATAGTCGCTAAACAGTGCGTTGAGATTTTATAAATAAGGTCTGAAGTGTCTAAGGTTTTTTGTTGGCTATACAAAAAACTCTGACAAACACATAGATGAAGTTGCATCATTGGGGTCCTTTTTACACGACTGCCTAAAAAAAGGAGTGTTATGTTTTTCCGGGTTCATGTATGTATGTATGTTTGTGAGTTTCTTTATTCCATCATAACTTCTAAAAGCCTGAACCGATTTCGATGTATGTGATATCGTTAGAAGCGTTGCGTTATAGGTACCGGGTAACAAAGGCTACGTGAACATTTAAAAAATAATAATGGAGTAGATAGATGGATCATGATTTTTTATCTACATATACTATCATCGTCTTCGTCAAAAATATACAAGAGTAGTATTCAATATCCATTCATCCATTAATAATTTACCATTGTTAGTTTCAAAGCTTACTGCCTACCTAGTGACACAAAATAACATAATAATAGATGGATACTGCATAAAGGAATATTTGCTTTCCCTATTGGAGAATTATCGCATTTTAGCCCATCAATCGTATAGATCAGGATACGTCTGATCAACCATCAGACGTATCCTGAAGTAGAACCTCCAAGAACATTCTATATGACCTCTTAGAAGAAAATATCCCCATCTCCGCCGTTCATGACTTACCCAAAAAGAGAGGTGGGATATACTACATGGTGCTTGTCATATGTGACCCCCTAGAGCTACCACCCAATCTTTAAGATCAAAGCAAAGTTGTTTCCTCTCCAGTCTTTTAATGGAGATTCACTAGGTGGGAAGAATTTTGGACGATAACCCATCTGTTGAAATTTATGACGTGTCCAGACATGTGCACTTAAGGATTTAAATCGCCAATAATGCCGCAATCGGCTTGGAAACTACTTGCTACTGAACACATACACTACCCTTTCGCCTTACCGTAGTTGGAAGACAGTGTCACCGACGCAAACTATACGGCCATTTGCAACGTTATTACTTTGTAACTCTGATACGTCACGAAGTGATCATGGTATTGCGAATCAGCCCCGTCCCCAGGACGGCACCCGATCTATAGAACAACAAAACTGTGTTCGGTGCGAACAATCAGGGCAACCGGCCAACTACTGCGGCTGCTCCAAAGCCCCCAAACTTGATCCCAAACTGACTTAGGATGCCAACGTCCGCCAACAGCGAGATCCCATCCTCCCAAGTGCTCAATTGTCTTATCCCACAGAGACACTCCTACTGAACCCAACTCAACAAGCTTTCCTAAGTTTGGTGGCTTTCCAATCCCCGTCTATCCTAGCACTAATGGCTGGGTGCCGCTCATTTAGTATAAGCACATTTACTTTATTTTTAGAAGCTATAACGCTCAAATGGCATAGTAACTAATAATACTTTACATAATTTTCATTTAGTATAATGTTCATTATATACAACAATACTTTCTCTTACGTTCATTTAGTATATTCTAAGTTAGTATAAAGATCTTTTGATTAAATTATCATCTTGTATAATTGACATTCGATTTAACCGCTGAACAAAGAGCAACTGCGCGGGCTCGGGAACTTAGGGCATCCCGAAACGGATATGTTAGGTTCGAATGGGATGGCGGGAGCTAGAGTGAACGAGCGAAGCGTGCGAACTAAGCTGCCCGAGATCCCATTCGTTTTAGGCTCCATAAAACCCTGCAGGCAGAAATAGGAGCGCCGTCACCTTTCTTTGGTCACGTATTTTAAGCCGAATGTACATTCGATAAAGTTAGTGATCATTAGATCAGTGGCGTTTCTAAATGCCATATCTTATTCGAGACGGCAACTTTGCAGCACATACCAATATATATCTTTGCCAATCCCCACAATATGAGGTCCATAATCGCTTTAAATTATGCCAACATAATCCTAAAATTACGACCATCCTTAATGAGGTTTATACTACTATAACGATCCTTGCTCTTTTAATATAAACGAAATTCTTAGCGGTACTAAACTGCTCGTAGTAAAAATGTGGCAGGATGCCAATCTATCCTGTGTGTTGCTAAAACAACTGGTTTACTTGAGTAGTTTCTTGCAATATTCGCAGTACTGGTGTATGTATGTAGGTACCAGTTATTTCTACCACATACATAACTATGATGTAGTTCAAACAGGACTAAAGTGATTGGACAAGTATATATTATCTGTATATTCTATCCGAAATGTTAAAATTCAATTTTGTATCTTAATTTTATTTATTGTACACCTACCACAGTATAGTCTTTATAACCCAAAGGTTGACTGGTGGAGAATGCCTTGATGCATTAAGTCCGCCCATGTACCACTATTGTACATAAAGTTTAAATAAATAAATAAATAAATAAGTATGTTTATCAGTTGTTTGGCTGCCATAGCACAGACTCTGCCTAGTTTGGGATCGGATGACCGTGTGAGAGTTGTCCCAAGATATTATATTACTTTTATTTGAATTTAAGGAAATATTTCGTTTATTTCAGGTTGAAAGCTTATTTCATCAGGACATCTACCTGGCAGTCGTACGCCATTCCCTCGGTTTATTAACCCAAGGGTGATTATCATTACTCATCAGCTATTTATAGACCAATTTTCAAAGTCAAACTTTGACAAGCTTACTTTAATTGTAAGGAAAATTTTCGTTTTTTATGTACACATAAAACACTTAAATGAGAAAAGAATAAATACAGACAGAAGAGCACATATCTTCTGCTTATTTCAAAAGAAATATCTTCCAGCTCTCTCATCTCATCTCAGTTGAATGAGAGATATAAATAGTATGATTTCAGTTACGCTAATTTTACCAGCACACTTTTTCTATCTACCCGACAATCGGACGCTATTCTCATTACTCATTGAAACTCATTCACTTCACTCATTATAGACCAATTTTCAAAGTCAAACTTTCACCAACTGTCCATCCGTCTCTAATCAAGAATGATAAATAGCTTCCAATTTTCCACGACATAAAATGTACGGATCGTGCCACATAAACCCTCTCTAATAATCCTTCATCACCCCAAAGTCCCCGATAAATTAAACAATGACAAAATCTATGACCCTTAGACCGCAGCAATAAGGTATAGAATTCAATGTCTTTATCTATCAGATTTTATTAAGAGTCAATGAATGGAGCTGCTCGTTAGCAATTTGGTTCGACAAGGAATACCTAAATAATTAATTTCATTGGCATAATTATTGAGAAGTATAAATTTAAAAGTGAAAGAACCCTCATTTGCACTTTACTTCGTCAGATTCTTTATTATATAGCGAATGTAAACTGAATCCGCGTTCACTACCGAACGCGGATTCAGTTTACATTCGCAATATAATAAAGAAACTTAGATTAATAAGCATTAACGATGTTGACAAAAGGGATTTTTTCGTATGTTACCTTCTTTATTTGGAGCTGCATCGGACTCCGCTTCTTAGCTATTCGATTCTAGCATCGATAACAGCTTTTAGACGACAAAGTGTTTCTAAATGTAATTTTTTTCCCGTTCCCGTAGGAATTTCCCGTTCCCGTATAGCCTATACCTCAGCAATAAGGTATAGCCTTCCTCATGATATGGCTATACTTTCAAAAGGAAGGCTTTAGGCTATACTATATATTTGAATATGATATATATATATATATATAGATCATATTAAAAATGAATTTTCCGAGGAGCCTTAAGTACTCACAAAAAACCAGCCAAGTGCGAATCGAACTCTCACTCGAATGGTTTCGTACCATAAACCGAAAGAAACACGTTTCTATTATTTTTTAATCTAATTCTTATAATTTGTTGGTATAGCGGCAATAGAAATATACACTCTGTAAAAAATTCAGCTGTCTACCTATTACGGTTCTTGAGATACAGACCGCAGACAGACAGACGGACGGAAGGATGGATGGACGGACGGACAGCGGAGGCTTAGTATTAGGGTTCCGTTGGTAACCTTTTGAATACGTGACCATAAAAACCGTACATGAAAAAATAAAGTAATAACAAGATACCTGTTATCTATTACAGATTTGTAAATATATATAAAAACATTCTAACATAACCATTGATACGAGGAACAGGACATTAAATTGTCCAACATCAGCTGAAAATTTATTGAGTCAAGAGTCTGATTGAACATGTGTCTAGATTAAGACATTGGATTATCCAATTCTGTTGCTAGGTGGAACGTACGATCAATCTGTTGAGATAATTGGATCTAGCTGGTGTCTTGAGAGTAGTGATGTATATGTATATGTATATCTTCATCATAACTTACCTACGTAGTTTCTTTTAAAGCCGGAAAACGGTAATCTAAAATTGCGCTATTTTATTGCTTTTTTATTATTTATTAGTATGGGTTTGCTCTTTTCTCTAGTCTAGGTTATACATGACAGAGGCAAAGTCGACGATGGAGCGAGCTTACCCAGAAGAAGCCTGTCCACTCTAATTTTGAAGAGATTAGGGTTGTATGCGTTCGGAAACACAGAATCAGGTAGAGAGTTCCACTTCTTTGCTGTGCACATTATAAAAGACGTTTGGAAACGTTTAGTGCGAATGGATGGAATAGCAACAAGGTAGGGATGGTGACTTTTATTGCGTTTATTCTGTTACACGTTTTATGAAGCTTGAAAAAAATATCCTCTATTCTAATATACTAAGTTTACCATGACTCTTAATGATAATTGGCTCGGCGGAGTGTTCGTACATGGTGAAACTTTCTTAAAGCAAGAAAAAGCTTTCATACAAACACGACGCATTACGTCATGTCATGAAGTACTAAGTAACGTGTGCCTTGGTACCTAGTGCCTTAATTATAACACATTAACTATGGTGCGTTAGTTCTCAAACTCAGGAACTTACTTAAAAGTAAGGCTTGTAAAAAATAAAACTTTGGTCTAGATACTACTTGGGAAAGCTGGAGCGAGAATGGAAAGAAAATGAAACTACATATTGACAACTTTTGATTATTAATAATAATAATCCTTTTATTATCAAGCTGCTGAGGCCCATAGATACAATACACAAAATAATATTAAACAATTATAAACAAATATAATAATAATTATTATCTGAGGCTCGACTGTCAACTGAACCGACAGGAAAAAAAAATCTCCGAATTTTGTACGTAAATATATGGAAATCTCAATGGAAATAAACAAAATCAATCAACACGAACGAAGCATCAACAGTTAAAAATAAAGTAAAAAAATATGCAATAGAATTATGACCACTTAATCCTTGAATTTGATGAAAAACATGTTGGCAAGAGCCGCAGCTCATCAAACACGCCCACCACCTCCGGACTCGTCGCTCAGCTCCGCCTCGCCGCCGCCGGAACCCACCGTGAGTGTTGTGACACCGGCCGTGGCAGTCGCGTCGAGCTCAAGTGACGAGTACTTCTCGCCACCCACGACGCCACCACCTGCACGTCGACGGAGAGGACGCCGGCCGCCGGACGGCTTAGGACCTCGAGGCCCACCGGCCTCTGAAAGGGTCCCAGCTCCCAGCGGTAGTATGCAGCGCATGCGATGGACGCAATCCATCAATGGAATCGTCATGCACTCATACTATGGGGCTACAGAAGGGGGAACTAACCTGACTGCGTACCATGGTCGGATGCTCTCTCTGTTTCAGGTACTTGAACTGTACTTTGGAGCTACTGAAGGTAACTGAAATTTTTAGTAGCACCATTAGGATGGAGTTTGGTCTGAATAAATGTGCGGTCATGCATGTAAAGCGTGGAGAAAACTTATGAAATCCGAGGGAACTTAACTCTCGGATTGAGAGAGGGATCTCAATCCCTCACTTCATAAAACAATAGTTAAGGGAGCGCTTCTTTGGCCGCCTGAAGGGTAGGTGAGGTATTCAATAGCCTTCAATTGGCTGGAAGCAAGTTGCGCACCTTCAACGGTTGGGTCATGCCGGTACTAATGTACTCTTTTGGCGTACTCAAATGGACTCAATCGGAACTTGACGCCCTGAATAGGTCCGTACACTGCTTACTGCATATCGAATGCATCACCCACGATCGTCGGTAACTGGGACTGTGTATCCCGCGAAAGTGTGGAGGTCGAGACTTTGTAAATGCTAACACTCACCACAATTGCGAGATATGCAGTCTCAGGGAATATTTCCCAGTTGTCGACGTGGATATGCATCGAGATATAATGGCGGTGGATAAGGAACTCATCCCGCTCTCCTTGGTCAATAAGATCTAGCGCAAACCTGCGGTGCTTGACAATAACGCAAAATCTCAGGGTTGGATGGCAAAGTAAAGAACTTCACAGACGCTTTTTCCGGGCCCTAAATGGGCCCGACGTAGATTAATTAGCGTCCGTAGCCTGACTGCGTTTTGGTGATATTTTTGAAGAAACCGAAGGGTTTGTCTGTGCAATTATGAACGAATAACTACTGGAGATTTATTGTGAAGGACGGCACGGTTGACAGATGTCGGACATGTCACCGTTCGAGAGAATCAATTCGCCACATTATCTCTGTTTGTTCTCGTCTTGCTAACGGAGAGTACTTGCATAGGCACAACCGTGTAGCCAGGATTATCCATCAGCAAATTGCTCTGAAATACTCTCTTGTGGAGTCGGAAGTTCCGTACTACAGGTATCCGCCCAACTCAGCTCTCGATAATGGCAATATCACATTGTGCTGTGATCGGTCCATCATCACTGATACAGTGGTGGTGAACTGAATCGAGAGGCGTGCCATGATTGTAAACATTACTGTCCCGCATGACGAGAACCTCGTTAAAGCCGAGAAAGATAAGCAAATAAAGTATCTTGACTTTGCTGGCGAGATTGTCGATATGTGGGATGTGGGCTCCGCAATCATTGTACCGATAGTCGACCGGCCAACGGACCAACACCTCAGGAGGCTCTTGTTAGGCAGATGGATCAAGTGCTTAATTCAGAAAGCGGTAATTATGTTAGAATCTGTGTCCACCGATTCAAGGGAATGATTACACATACATGACTCGAGGAAGGTGCGTAGGGTACTTACTAGAGTTGCAAATACTCTCTAACTCCAGCACCTTCATGAGCCATGTATATGGCATAGATTCATATGGAATCTAATCTAACCAACATTTCGGCAAATCCTTGTGAGATCGACGAATCCGTTGGCGGCTAATGGCCATATCGTCGGAGAGCAGCCTATCAAGGGTGGCGTCATCCAACCTGTTACTGTGGATGACTTGCACCTCATTCGACTATCGTTGGGCCGAGACGTTAACATTTATAAATAAGTATTACACATACATATTATTCAAAGGTCAATTAACACTTAATTTTTGATGATTCATTATCCTCTTCGAACTATAACAAAGTATTATCATAAGGTCGGGAACACCATGTTAGTCTCTTATCTGAGCGTCTGTATTGTTAGCAATATAGCGATGCATTTATAATACCCAATTAAAATCGTTGTTTGCCAAAAGTATTTTATTATGTTCCGTGATCCGTCACCAAGGGCGGACGCATCTTGTCCTTAGTTGAATTTATGTAGTTTGGAACGTGTTAGAATGTACATAACGCAGGGTGTGTTAGCATTGATGACGCTATTCGTAGGTTTGGCAGACTCCTTTTCCTGGGGTGAGTACAAAAATGTTTTTCATGTCTACCTTCGGTCTACGGGACGGAACCCCAATAATAAAGCTTTTTTGTGGCGGTGAGGTTTTGCCCCGTATAACTGACTATTTCCCTCCGTGGCTGTCACGAGCTTGTATGTTCGGACAAAAGAAGTTTTCTTTTAATTTCCTGTTTGTCCTGCGAGCTGTCGCGTGTCTGTATTAAGCTTAATATTTTATACAGTATCCAATCATATTTACGTCTAGTATGGCTTTTATATTTGGAAGATTATGAAAAGCACGTTTCTTAAGCCTTTTGAATAATAATAATAATAATAAAGGAGATAATAATAATATTTATTTGCAGAAAACACGGTATTAAAAGATGTTACAATACAAATTGAGTCCAAACATGTTTTGCTTAATATTAAAGCATGCAAAATTATGGTATCAACATTACAGTTTATGTTCAAGAAATTCTTTAACACTATAGAAACTATTGTCATTCAGCCAGTTATACAATTTAATTTTAAAAAGTCTGTAATTAAGACTTTTAAACGTATTTGGTAATTTATTAAATATACGCACACACATAGCTACACAGTTTTTATTATATTTAGCACACCGGGGCATCTCGTCTAGTACCAGCCTGAATTGGTCACGCCGACTTCGTGAACATACATCTTCCGCTGTTTTGAACAGTTCTCTATGTTTCTGTACAAACATACATACTTCATACACATATATTGAAGGCAATGGTAGCAAACCAAGCCTTTTAAATATTGGTTTACATGATTCATCTGATGGAATCCCGTGTATGGCTCGTATACATTTCTTTTGAGCGACAAATGCTCTATTAGAGTCGGTACTATTTCCCCATTTTATTATTCCATACCACAACGAGGACTCCACATACGCTCGATATGACATTACAGCTGTTTTTATATTTGTTATTTTCTTAATCTTTCTAAGGGCATATACAAATTTATTCGCTTTGCTGAAATATAATATTGATTGGTTTGATTGTTCCTACATTGAACTTCTTGCCAGTTAGAATGATTTTCAATTTCATTTTTAATAGTCGGGCAATAGAGGATAACAGCAAAAATTAGTTGTTTGTAATTTTTGGTTGATGATAATTCTAGTATAGAAATAAGCCTGGCCAAGAAGAACATTTTACAGATAAAACAGGAGAAGGTAGGAAAAGAAAGGCTTTATTTAGTTACCAACTTGTCAAATATTATTTGAATGTTTTAGATTTTGTCGTAGCCAGATCCAACAGACTAGAATTTTATAATGGAGGAAAGTTAGCATACACCACAACGCCAGCTGCTCATCGTATCAATTGGATAATTTACGATCCAGTACATGAGAGAGTGCTGTTCGCCGACAGACGCAACAGCGACCACTCTGTATCTAGTTTTGACATAGCAACAAAGAACAAGCAAACATTAATAAGAAAAAAACCAAACCGATACCATACCAGAGTCGCCTACGACCCGGTCACAGAAGTACTTTTTGGGATATTTGTAAATAATATATCCTCTTTCTCATTAAAACCTGGAAACAACAACGAAGTTAACGGAGAGCTCGTGATCAATTTGGAATCGAATCGACCCCGTGAAATTGCCGTAGATAGTTGTGGAGGGTACGTGGGTTCAGTTTTATAAATGTGTCATTGTGTTTTAAGATTCAAAAATTAAGACAAAGTTTAAAGTAATTTATTACTGAATTAGGTTTTTGTAATAAATTAATTCAAACTTTGACACTAATATGCAATTTCTATTGCAGGTATATTTACTGGACAGCAAGTAACATTATTGAGAGAGTTAAATTAAATGGTTCTGAGAGAGAAATAATAATAGACAAAGGTATTACGGTAAAACAAGGCTTGACCATTGACACACAAAAATTATACTGGATTGAATCTCAAGAATATAACGAAGGTTCATTTTGTATTGAAAGCGCAGATTTGAATGGAAAGAACCGAAGCACATTATATTGTGAAACAGAATCCGAATCATCACCAGACAAACTAACCTTGTCTAAAGATTTTATCTCGTGGAGGGACAGCATTGAAACAGCCATCTTCTGGCAATTACCAAAGAATTCATGGAATGGTACAGTCGTAAAACCTAATAAAATTTCAATGACTACAACTTCTGACAGTTCTTTTTACGGTTCTCAAGATATAGCCGCTAACTATAATATTCAAGAACGAACTCAGGGTGTTCCAAATTGCCATGCTCTGAAGAGTCCGCTACCGGGGTACATTGACTGCATAAATGGTTTTGCAGATGTAAGACCATTTTGTGCCAATGGTACAAAAGTTAGTGAGGAATCAAGTTGTGAATGTGCACCGGGTGACACATCGAAACATCACATCGGTGAGAGATGTGATGTTTCAGTCTGTCACAACTATTGTTATCAAGGAGATTGTTATGTCACTGCAGAAGGACAACCTAAATGCAGGTAAAATAAAACTGCTCAACCATCCCTTACTAAACATTTTTACAAATGCAAAAATCTTCTAACCAAATAGATTGCACGCATCAATGAGGAAAATGAAGTCCTCTTGCAGCATTCATCACAATTCTGTCAACTACACTCCACACACACTTGCATACATACACAAGACACATGCCATTATTGTAGGTAAATTATTTTCATAATTCTGTTATCCTTAAATTGTGAGTCATTTTTGTAACAACGAGTTTCGGAAGAGTGAAGTCTCTGAATGAAGGATTTTGCCTGCATAAAGAGACCCCATTCTAGCTTATAAGAACACTTGTGATACTAGCTGTAGTCCACAATTGTGCGACAAAATAAATTATTTGTGTTTGCCTTCTGTGGCGCTACAAAAAGTGCCAATAGCGAACGCGATTGTTGAAATGCCAAAAAACAAGGGATTGATCACGTGACATTTCGGCAGTATTGACAATCCCATTTAATTTTTGTCTTTTTGACATTCTCACTCACATTTGCTGGTTTCCTTGTTTATCGAGTTACCTGTTTCATGGTATCTTTGTTATTTCAGATGTTATGCCGGTTACTCTGGGGAGAGGTGCGTAGTCGCCTCGTGCCATCAGTATTGTCTAAATAATGGTACTTGTAGCCTGAATAATGACCGTGAGCCTGTCTGTCAATGCACAGTACAATATGAGGGTAAAAGATGCGCAGGTGAGTTTGTTTTTAAATCCGTCTAAAGGTTAGCTTTTTTGGTCGAAAGTTCGACACTTACTTACATTATATTAAGTTACTTCAAAAGCCCAAACTACGCTGATTCCTTACAATATTGGCCTGTTGGTCGAGTGGTTAGTGACCCTGACTGCTTAACCGGAGGTCGTGGGTTCGATTCCCACCCAGGACAAATCTTTGTGTGATGAGCGTGATCATTTGTTCTGTGTCTGGGTGTAATTTGTGTATAATATGTATGTATTTAGAAATATATAAGTATGTTTATCAGTTGTCTGGTTGCCATAGTACAGGCTCTGCCTAGTTTGGGATCGGATGACCGTGTGTGAGTTGTCCCAGGATATATTATTATATTATTATTATTATTATTAATATGTACCAAGTCTTACGTAATTGAAAAAGAAAGAAATGTTCTGCAAAGACTGCAAATTTGGACTTGGACTAGCTTTTACTCACGCAATTATATAATGGGTTTGACTTCGGAGACACGTAAATGTCAACAAGGGAGGACCCAGGATCTGCTCCTGAGGGTTCACATAGCATAACTAAGAAGTGTTTTTATCAAAGGATATTCAGGGTCAGAAGCAATTATGACTTAGGATATAAGTTTCTTGATAGATCATTATTTGTTTCTAAACAATGACATTGTTTTCCTTGTGATCCTGATAAAGTAAAGGTTCCTGAACCAAATGAAACATCCGTTAATGAATGCATAGATGATTGCTAGCAGAGATTTTTCCAAAAAAACGTAAAGGAGACGATTCAGGGTTCCTAGTACTTTATCCGTTTAAGCGTTTTGTATCTCATATTATTGAATAAAAAGGGAAGTAAATTTATCATCACCATCACTATCGCTGTATATGCTGGCTTACATGATTTTTTTGCTAATAAAAGTCTGTAGGTAGGCTCTCTTCGCCTGTAGCCTAAACGACTTAATGGATTTAAACAAATGAGGAATCACTAAATTCGCCGTGACACACTGAGTGAGACAGGCCAGAAGGATAAAGCGTCTTCGTACTTTTTGTATCTTAATCATGTAAGATTACAAAATAGATAAATAGACGATGTTTAAGTGTTATTCACTTCAAGGTGGAAATTAAAAAAAAAAACAGGTTAGAAAAAGTGATCTTAAATTCTTAATCCAATAAATTTGAATACATATTTGATTTTGTCTTAATAAAATGCAACTTTTAGTTGTGTTTAACTTCAAGGTTAAGTAATAAGATTGTATTTATTCAGTAAACATGACTAATTATGAATATTTTGAACCAAAATGAGTATGTTATGACTTTTCGGGCAAATAAAAATGTTATCCTGATAGAGAGATAGTGGTATAGTAGGCGCCAGATAAATGTTATATTGATTCTCTTTCTACCCTACAAATTGTTCGCGCCGGAGCTACGTTAATTTTGTAACCGTAACCTTTCTATGTTGGCTTACGCAGAAAAGCTCAAGAATGAGACTGGACTGGCTAAATTGATCCTGCAGATGACACTGAATCTTGAACAAAATAAAGACCTTGTAATCCTAAACTAAAGTTATTTAATTCCAGTTATTTTCAGTAAAATTAAGTGTATGAACCAAGATGTTTTTTAATAATTACAGTGTTATCAGTCATATCGGAACCGGCACCCTCAAATGACTGTGATGAAAGACTTCACTGGCTTCCCATAGTTTATGGCAATTTACCTCCAAACGCCATGATTTGTGGTCGGGAGAGGTGGGGATATGATTATATGTACATAGCCAGAGGAGACGTCAGTGGTTCACTGTGTCCTGGGAGATATAAGGAATCACTTGGCACAGGTTTCTTTCCTTGGGGGAACACGGAACATACACGTAGTAGAGACCAAATTCAGGTAAAATTGTTATTTTCTAAGTTCTCAATCAAAACTTTTCATGATCATGTTTTTAGTCCACCCATCTGCCGCAGAGGTTTTTCTATAATTTGTTCAATAAATAATTATTACAGTGTAAACAATTGTATGGAGTTTTGGATTTCGGTCCTGAGAAAATATTTTTTATTCCTTAGCCTATTGTGTCCCACTGCTGGGCAAAGGCCTCCCCCATATCCTTCCAGACATTCTTTTCTTACGCCACCTCGAACCAGCCTTCGCGGTGTGCATCCAAATCATCTCGCCACCGCTTTCTGGGCCGGCCTCGGCGAGGCCGTCCATCCTCTGGCACCTATTTCGTGGAGACTTTTGCCCAGCGGTCACTATGCATGCGGCTGGTGTGACCCGCCCAGACCCATTTCAGCTTAGCAGCTTTTTGAGATAAGAATAATTAATTAATTCATTATAATTTTATTTTTAGATATTATGTGGGAATAATGCTGAATGGGTTAGAACTAATCCCAACAATGTACCTGATAATGCATTCATCGGCGGACGCACAGGTGGAAATGATCAAGTTTTTGGTGAACCTCTGTACATAGGTAGAACTATGATTGACGGCGAATATGTGTGTGGGAAAGCCTATCCTCGAAGCAATGTTTGCTATTTTCCATATTATGGCAGAGAGGTACAAATGTCTTCCTGTGAAATATTAGTCGAACCATATCACAAAGTATAATTATGTTATAAATCTTGCTGCATTTTTACTTCCCAGTAATCAAACTTGGTATCAATAGCTGAATGACACTTAAATTTAAATATTCAATTTTCAATTTTCAATTTATTTATTACCAATTTTACTGGACAAAATACATAGAAGTCTTAAATATATATTTTAATTCTAAGGATTACGAGCCTGAACTAGGAAAACCTGTGTTTCAGGCGAGAAGATCTAAAATAATTTAAAATTAACAAATAATCAAAAGGATTCTATAGTACAATACAAATGTGTAAAAAATCTGTGATATAGACAGTTTACAACTTAACTTCTAGATAACTAACTAAACTAGGTCTAAAATTGTATAAATCGTACAGTTTTTTAAATAACAAGGTACTTAAACTAGGTCAAGAATTGTATAAAAACAAAATCACTTTAGCACAATCAGTAAATTCTCTGTATCATCATAGGACATTTTTTGAAGAGTTTCCATAAGAATTCTCTTACAGTTAACTTTATTCAGGCTATAAATGTTTGCTTTCGCGTTCAATCTATTGTAGAGGAAAGGACCAAGAAACATATAAAATTTTGATGAGAAAGCATGTTTGGTATGGTTTTGAGGACAGACTAAATCTTTACGTCTTTTGTTAGTAAACTCCGTGCTATATGTTAGATCTGCGTGCTGTTTTAATACAGTACCCATATAGCAATACCTAGTTATAAAAAACCGGCCAAGTGCATGTCGGGCCACACACAGTGATGGGTTCAGTAGTTACCCGTGCCGTAAACCATGACAAAAAATAAATAGCTATTGATAATTATTTTTTTATTCGAAAGCCTATACTGCTGAGGTGGTTCCATTGGCACCAAGTCAGAATTTGATGATGGGATCCCGGGCAAATCGAGGGCAACCCTCAAATTTTAAAGGCACATACAATGTTTTTCATATACTTTCTAACGCAATTCAGATAATTGTGCTTGATAATCAACATATCATCTTGCTGAGCTGATGATGGAAGGTATAAGTCAGGATCTGATGCAGGGATCCCAGGAAAAATGTTTGTTCAGCGATATTTTCGCCAATTATCAACTGATTCGGGTATTTTTTTTTTTTGAAAAATAGTTTTCCACACTAGTGCCATTTAAATTTGGTGAAGATCTGATGAAGAAATTTGGAAATAGGCAACGGAACCCTTTAATAAATAACAGCAAATCTCTATGTTTATTGTTTTCACAAGTTTATAACATAACATCACACCGTTACGCTGTGAAGGGGGATGCAGATGCAAACCAGTAAATCTGAATTAACATGTTTTTGGGGTTATCTATTAGGGCATCCTTTTATTGTTTATTAACCGATCTTAATGATTTTTTTTGCATCGGGTTTAGTTATAGCTATATTGCATTTGCATTGGACGGTGAACTTCAAAGATAAACCAGTGACCTCCTCAACTTAAAATCAATCAAATCTAGTACCAAAGCACAGTAGATATTTAACTATGAGCTGGTCTGGACTTCGACTGAAAAGGCACACAAAGTTAAGCTTAATATTTCGCAAATGGATCATTGAATGGTAAAATGGTTATTGCTCCCCCCAATATTTTTAGCGGACCTATCCAACGACACCCCATACCATGGGATAGACGATAAAAAAAAGATCGCCACTTTACGTGTAGTGAACCCCACTACACGTAAAGTGGCGATGTTTTTTTTTCAATATTTTATTTTCCAACTTTCTCAGCGTGTATAATACCAAACTCCAATTTTCTAGAGCTAAGCGTCTCTGAGCTAACAAATAGACAGACGACATGACGAAACTATAGGGGATCCTTGTTGACTACGGAACTCTAATAACGTAAATTCTCGCTTTATGGAGACTTCCACCGTTTATGTTCCTATCGAGTTTCTTCCAGCCAAGAAAAAACTGGCAAGAGCTATAACCACAACTTAAAAATAATTAATTTGTAACACGATACTTTGAGGCAAAACACTTTTTCACCTCTTATTTATCGCCCTTGGGGATTCTGGAAAGATCGAATGAACCCTTGAGAGAACAATAAAAGAAAGTGTTGACCAATATTTTATCTACGATCCATTGTTTATTCAAAATATTCAATTCGTTATTTACGAGTGCGTTAAGAGTGATGTACAGGCTTTTGAATTATTGGAATGGAAACGGAAAGTGTAAGTAAAAGAAATGTCTGCAAAATGAATGATCTCAAAATAACAGTAACTTCTTTGTTTTAAGGATGTGAAATCATCAAATGACTTCTTCCGCTCTGGGTGGAGTGGAAGGGCGTGTCAGACTCTTACTGACTAAAACCCATCCGTGTTCCTTCTAAAGCCCTTTGCGTTCCAGGGCCGCGGTGACTCTTTCGAACGAATTCGGCAACCCTGGCAGGCTCTAAAATAACAGTACCTAACTCTTATATTAAGTACTCTTAAATTTGCATCCGTTAGTTATTGAATTAATTTCTAAACTGAAATATTTCACACTTAACATTCCATACAAATATCTTAGACTTAGACACTCTTTTGTAAACCAGCTTGCGAGCAAAAATTCAACAAGTTTCCTACATTACTTATTTTGAGTCACAAACATACTAATACTTTGGGCAGTTCTTACCGTAAGCCGACCACGTTCTTCATTTCCTACTCTTTACAATACAGACGCCCGAAACTCATTAAGGATGGTCGAATGAGGGCGGAAGTTTTTCCTATCTCAAGAGAAAGTCAATAAACATGACAAGTACCTACTTTGCTGAGTGATTAGGCTGACCATTCATGGATTTTGGCTTTGCTCTTACTACGTGTTTATTCGGTTGGTTTAAGGTCAGCGAAACGAACTGTGCACTTAAGGTGTTAGTCGATTGCATTTAATCGACTAACATTTTAAGCGAAGATCAATGCAAGTTTTGTTTACGTTTATTGTAATTATTTTTTTTATCACACATGGGTCCCTGTGTGACAAGAAAAAATGGTTGTCTGTAAAGTCGGTTTACGGACCATAGTTTAACGTGACAACGTCATAACAAAACATTGTAACGGATAATGAGCGTAACGGGACAAACAGTCATCCTTTTTCGTGCGTGCAGCCGGCGTTCATCGATTTATGAGATGTTGTCACGTCACGTAAACATTTTCAATACATAATCTTGCTCTCAGTTTAGTGAAGTCGTACTTAAATGACAGACAGCAGCAAGTTCAAATAAACGGTGTTAATTCAAGGCGTTTAAAAGTCAAAATGGGGGTACCACAAGGCTCAATATTGGGTCCTTTCCTCTTTTTAGTGTATATTAATGATTTACTCCA
The DNA here is from genome assembly GCA_002192655.3 of Mamestra configurata. Classification (NCBI taxonomy): domain Eukaryota; kingdom Metazoa; phylum Arthropoda; class Insecta; order Lepidoptera; family Noctuidae; genus Mamestra; species Mamestra configurata. The sequence goes on from NDFZ01004852.1 coordinate 91,635, forward strand.
TCTTTTAAAAAACCAACCAAAGATGGTGTTATTTGCTGACGATACGTCCTTAATTTTTAAGATAGATAGACGTTCTACAAGTCTTGACGACGTAAATAATGCGCTACAGCAGGTCCAAAATTGGTTCACTGCGAATAATTTAGTATTAAATGGGAAAAAAACTAAGTGCATCAGATTTGCTTTACCGAATGTCAAAAGTAATACTTGCGACATAGTATTGGACAAAGAGAAACTTGAATTCGTCGAAGACACGGTTTTCCTAGGGATCACGCTTGACTCAAAGCTACAATGGGGTCCTCATTTAACATCTCTTGCAGGACGGCTAAGTTCAGCAGCATATGCTGTCAGAAAAATCCGTCAATTTACTGATATAGATACCGCGAGGCTGGTTTATTTTAGTTACTTTCATAGTATAATGTCTTACGGTATCTTATTATGGGGACGAGCTGCAGACATCGAGTCTATATTTATTCTGCAGAAAAGAGCCATCAGAGCCATATACCATCTTGGTCGGCGCGATTCCCTAAGGGAACTGTTTAAGGATATTAACATCATGACGGTACCTTGTCAATACATATACGAAAACATTATGTATGTTCGGAAAAATATTCATCTTTTTAATAAGATTAGTGATAGGCATAATTTTAATACTAGAAATAGGAATAAATTAGATCAACCCCGATTCAGATTGGCTAAAGTACACACTTCTTTTATGGGATATTGTATTAAGTTTTATAATAAAATACCACGTGAGATTCTCGAACTGAATGAGAAAAAATTTAAAACATGCATAAAACGCACTCTATGTAGACAGGCATATTATAAACTGGAAGATTATATCCTTGATAAAAATGCTTGGCTAAATGCCGGTCCTGCTCCACAGCCTCAGCCGCTTGGTTCCACTAGTTAGGTTTTATATTTGGAAGAGATGCTCACCCTCTTTTATGTCTAATAATAATACTATTCCGCATAATCTTATATTATGTTTGGAATAAACTTTTCTTTTTCTGTATTTTCAGATTGATATTCATAGTTTTATATAATTTAGAAGCAATTTTTATTTCAAGTTCTGTAAATGTGAGAACCCTGGACCATTATGTTAATAGATAGTTTCCTTGTTTGACATGAAATAGCAGGGGCAGTTGAGGGTGTGTCATGCTCACTCCAATGTCTCGCTGATGGTGGCGCGTGTATCGGATCATTCAGTTCCCTTCAAAATGGTTGAGCTGAATGGTGCTGATGCACGCGTCATGTTCGTGAACGGGCGCCGTCAGTGGAGACTGGTCATCCCTTGGTTGCCACTGCCTCATTTTAATATTTCATACTATAAATTGTTTTTTTTCTTTCTTTACATTGTTCTCATATATAGAAGCAACAAGGTTTATGTAACCAGGATTTTTGTAAACATAAAATGATTTAAAAGAGTGTCCGTGGAGTTTCTTGCACGTTCTTCTCCATAGAGATCTACGCTTGCGAACGTGCAAATAGCTTCATGTTTTTGACGGACTGACTTTGACAATTCAAAAGTACCTGATAATGGTTTATTTGAAATAAATGCTTTGACAGGAAAATGTACGGTTCTTGTGGCAGAAGGCACGAAAGCAAAACCCTGGAAAAGCTAATACCTAAGAAAAGCCCTAAGACATTATTTCGATAACTTGAAACGGGACATTAGGTACTTCTAATGTCCCGTTTAAGTTTTTTATTAATTTTAATTTATTTATTGCACACAATGTAGACACAGTTACAGACACTGCTAAACTTAATGAGTACATTACCCTGTCAGGGCGCAGCACCAGCTTATGGCTAATGATAAAATTTTCTTTAACAAAATAATAATCTTTATCAATCAATAGTTATCAAAATATTGGTTTATTTTAGATCAGCTGAGTGACGTAAGAACTAGGTACTGTTAATTATTTTCTTACAATATGATCTTCAAAGAATAATGAAGTCTTACAATACGTAGATATGATGATAAACACATATATATGTTAAACACAATATTTTCCCTGTAGGTACATAATAGGTCCAGGGTTGTGGAATTTGTTCGAAAGAGTCACCGCGGCCCTGGAACGTAAAGGGCTTTAGAAGGAACACGGATGGGTTTAGTCAGTAAGAGTCTGACACGCCCTCCCGCTCTACCTAGAGTGGAAGAAATCATTTGATGATATCCCATCCTTTAAAAAAAAGGTACATAAAAGGTATTTTATCGATAAATAAGTATCTACTTTATATTGCTGCTTAAAAAGTTTCATAAACTTGCTTTTTTTGTGTCGTTGTGCCAAATTATTATAGATATTTATCTCGTAAATATATATAATATATATAATAAATAAATAAATATATATTATAATAATATCTCGTATTTATCTTTGAAATAAATATTTTGTCTCTGTTTATATTATTCTTGTAAGTCTTACATACGTGTGGGCTGTGGGTGTAGCCACGTGCTTATAGATATTTATTTATTTCTTTAGGCAAGGCTTGCTGAAGACTGAGTAATAGTGTACAGTTCAAGCTGTTTTGGGTTATCTAGATTTAAGTTCATTGTTTTATTTTATGTTACCAAGTTTTAATTATGCTTCGAATCAAAACATGTGGCAACTCTGACCCTCAAGATACAGGCTAATGTCTAGTTTGGGGTCACAGACCATCCTGATCTGTGTGATATGTGCGATTATATTAATAAATAAATACATTCAAAATGATAGGAAACAAAACGAAGAGAATGGTAGGGTATCAGTTGGCAGGGGAGAATGGAAGAATTAAACGTGTAGCGCAGTCCTCAAGTAGATAATATGGGAGAAGGGTAGGAAGACAGTGATTAAAAGCATGTTTTTCTACGTGAGGCCAAACTTGCGGTGGCCAAGGGTGACCGACATTGGGCTGGCATAGCTATGATCCGATATCTACTCAGATTGAATGAAATCCTTTCCAGGAAATCTCTTCAATAAAATCTTTGAAGAGTACTTACATAGAAATATCCTAGCAAGATACAAAATTGTTTAAAATATGTTTGCTCTCAGTTTAGTTGGTTAAAGTCGGTTGGAGTGTAGCCTTCGGGGCGCTATGGCGCGGGACTTAGAAAATTTTTGGTTAGAGTGTAGCCTTAGGGGCGCTATGGCGCGAGGACTTAGAAAATTTTTCGAAAATTTTTTTTACACTATTATTCAAAGTCATATCTTTTTTGTAAAGATATCCATAGGTTAGGTTAGGTTAGAACTGTGACCAACTACGCGCGAGCCGAGCGAGCGAAGCGAGCGGTGCCGCGGCAGCGGCCGGCGAACGCTACCTCGAAATTGGTCGCGAAATTTTTCTGTACCAAAAATTTTTTTGACCCAAAAAAAATTTTTTATGGTTTTCTGCACGGCTCATAGTGCCTCTAAGCGTATGGTGCCAACTCCCAAAAATTAAAAAGTCAGCTTAAAGTCAGCTAGGAAACACCGGATTCATCATAAAACAAAAAACTTGTAACCTATATGCAGAATAAATTATCATGAAATTTATCATTTAATTAACATTATCTCAGACGTAAATTAACTCAAGAACTTTAAGCAAGATCACAGTCTAAGTTTTTTGGTCAGTTCGTTTTTTGTGTACTTAAGGCAAATTGGATTGTCAGCAATAAGTAGTATTTTGGTAAATAAAATTAGTTTAGATTTTTAGTTTGTTTTGTTTTTCTACCCTTTTCCAACTTAATTTACCCGTCCAGTCTAGATGATCAATGTTAATCACAATCTCTTTTTTAATAAAAATATTAAGTCTATAGTAGGTGCCAGATAAATGTGGAATAAAGTATATTGACCTTTCCCTAATAACTGTTCATAGGTACCTGAACAATTAAATATGAATCGTTTTTCATTATTAGACAATGTTAAGGATCACGAGAGATGATGATTCGGGACAGCTTTGTGTCATTAATTCCGTTTTTCAAATTAAAAATGTCAATAATTGTAGGTGGGTCAATGACCGTTATTCCACGATTATCTGGCGCCTACTATAGTTAACTGACATCCAAAATTTAATTTAGATAGGTACATTTTCACCTTAATAATAATTTAGCGCTTGGAAAATTCTCATTGTTTCTTATTAGGCTTTTAAATTAAGTAGAAAGTAACACAGTATGTTTGAACAAGACCACAAAAAGAAGATCCCTACCGGTACGTCACTGTTATTAAGATTAATTTTAAAAGCGGACTTATTCATCAACTTTTTCAACAGTTTATGTGATTTGACTGGTGATTGGTGACTGGTGACTGGTGATTGGTGACTGGTGACTGGTGATTGGTGACTGGTGACTGGTGACTGGTAATTGGTGACTGGTGATTGGTGACTGGTGATTTAACTGTTTTGTTATACTTATAGCTGCCGCATTTGTTATATTTTTTAGTTTAAAATTGTCTTAGGTAAAGTTGTCTTAAGTAATTTTTCTACCATATGTCCACATTTACATTTAAACTAGCTTTTGCCCGTGACTTTGTAAGCACATTTCCCGTTTACCCCGTTCCCGTCGAAATTTCGGGAAATCCCCTCTTAGTGCTCCTCCACAATCCTCAAAAAACCTACATGCCAAATTTCAGCTCTCTACGACCAGTAGTTTCGGCTGTGCGTTGTCTGTCTCTCACTCAGTAAACGTCTTGGCCATATCGTAGAATAGGCCATTTCATGATATGGCCGAGGTTCGTTTGGGTTAGATTTGAGGGAACTTAGGTCACCCAGACACGGATTGGTTATGTTCGAATGGGATGTTAGGTTCCTGTAAACCCCGCTGACAGAAATATAAGCCCGCGTAGCGGAGCTTGTTGATAGTTAAAAAAAATACAACGGGTTGCACTTCGGGAGCCGCTAAAGAAGTTTTCACTTCAAAAAATACTAGATATTCGTAAAGATAACACAACACGCAACACTACTGGGTACCCACTATAAAACAGAACCGAAGTTTTCATGCTAAAAGGCATAAAAACTATACTTACTTTCAGTTTACGAGATGTTTCTTATCTCGAACATACTTTACATCCTTCTTTTACTATTTGATTTTAGATTTTTTTAGATTGTCTAACGAGATCACTTGGCGGTGGCAGCATCAAAAATACAATTAGTGCAGAGAATGCGTCTACCGAGTTCCATTCAGTGGGCATGGGTTTTTTTAAGACCGGTTAAAGGCATTGCTTGTGATTCTCAAGTTTTAGGTAAAAATGATTATTACACAAATGCCCAAAAAGAAGGGTTGAGTTTTCAGGATTCATATACCTATGCAAGTATGTGAGTTTCTTTATAAAAACCGATTTTAATCTGGTAAACCCTACCTACCTTACCTACTTAGTTCCTGTGTGTGTGTGTGTATGAATGTGGATTTGCAATCTTGGTTTTTAAACGATCCAGTCTGGGACCTTATTGGAGTTATTGGACCCTCAACAACCTAGTTCTAAATGACTGAAACCTCGTTCTACAGAAACTGTAGTCAAATGGAGTACTTAACATCTCAATCCAACTTTTAAAAAAAACATTTCAGCAACGTTATTTTATACCAATACGTACGAGTGTATCATCTCGTTTGGCCTAAAAAGTGTTTCGACCGCACGTTTATTGAAAAAGTTCTGTCCAAAGCGGAGTGCACTTGAAACCTCATAAAAAATGCCATTGGCTCGCGAGCCAAGTAGGCAAGTGATTTAATTCCGTTTTTGTAACTGGAACTTCGCTATTGGGATTTTATATTTTTTGTTACTGTGGAAGAAGGGATTCTGGGGATAATTTGAGAAGAATTATTTGGGCTGGGACAGTTGGTTATTTTTCTAAAATCCTATTATTTATCCGTCTGTTAGATTTCCAAAAAATATAGGTTAGATTTCCAGAAAATATAGGACGTATTTTTTTCTTTTTTCACGACTCAATCGACAAAACTCGCGTGACGAGACATTTTAGAACACGTTTTAATAGAACGTGACGTCACCAGCCCTCACTTTGAAAATTTGATTTGCTTTATATTTAACAGTTTTTATCGATTTGAAATGGCAAAAAAATGTATCCAATATTTTTTGAAAATGTAACGAACGGACTAAATAGAACTCAGTTACTTTTTGTAGGAGAGCTTAGCTTTGTTTCCTCAAAGAAGGAAGGAAGGCAGTTGTTTTTCCAGTCTCGATGTATACCGCGAAAAGCTCTTGGTAAACAATAGCAGCTTCTCCGAGATTCCTATGTGCCTCGGACAATACGTTAAGCTGATGCTAACAGTTTTTATTTGTCAATCGTGTACAGTTGTAACTGCAGGCCTACTATGACGTGCTAATGCCATCCAATTCCGATGATGTAAAAGGAATAGTGCTATTCGCTATGCATAGCTCCGTCTCCCTCTTAGAGCAGAATCATGATCGTTTTAAGACTTCATAGTACTCCCTGTACTCTACTGGGTTGTCGTCAGATGGGTAGCTGCAACCGGTTAGTTTGGAAGCCGACACCAACTAATTTGGGAAATGGCTATGCAAATTGATTGTATGAAGGTTACCAAGAAAAGTAATAAAAACAACAAAGAAAAGAGAGAAATTTGCGGAAAATATGCGTCACAATGCTCAGCATAATGCTGTGACCCAAGTGCAAGCCAAACCCGCTGCGCTGGACGCTGGTTAGTAAGTCGATTTACTAGACTTTGTAATTCTTAATTTACCCAGTTAAAACTGAGCACCAGCATTTTGCAAGAGGTCCATTGTCTCCCGTGCAACCCAATTACTGGCTACGTCTTTTTTTTAAGGATGGGAAATCAAATGACTTCTTCCGCTCTGGGTGGAGCGGCAGGGTCTGTCAGACTCTTTTTGACTAAAACCCATCCGTGTTCCTTCTAAAGCCCTTTGCGTTCCAGGGTCGCGGTGACTCTTTCGAACAAATTCCGCAACCCTGGCAGGCTCTGGCGTGCCCCATCTCCTATGCTGACATCTCTTTGTGGCGCGCGAGAAACACAACGCACCATCGACCCAGGCCTGGTGGTGTTCGGACAGCGAGCCACCCAACGCTCGCCGTCCGCAGGCCCGACTGGCTACGTCTTACAGTAGTAATTTCGCCGAAAATCTTCAAAAGGTAACAAAGGGATATTCATAGCCCCAATAGTGCTTAAGCCGAATATATAATATCTAGAATTTCTGTTAAAATGCATCCAAGCTTCCTCAACTTATTTGATTACTTCGATGTAAAGATAAAGTTGAAAGAAAAACAAAATTATCGCAGCGGTTCACAAACAACATTTAATTCGTTTAGCCACCAATTATACCAACTTAATAATAAAATTTCGAAAACATAACCTCAACGAAACTTTGAATTTAGAATCTCATTATTTTCCGAGCTAAGCCAGTTATATTCAGCCAATATTTTGGAGTTAAACAATTTAAAGGAGTACACCCGGAGCTTAAAGCGCTTTTTAAGGTTCCGTTAGCAAAGGGTGCCAACGAGACCCTCAAACAAATACTGGGCTGTAGCTTTAGAACTGCTATCTAGTTGAATATTTTCTTGATGTATTTTAAACCAAACCTTATATTAACGGACCTGGGCGTTGGTTAGAACTGTTCCTTTGTGTTTTATGTTTGAATATACGTTTACGAAATCAAACTCGGTCAGAATGTGGAGTGAACCAACTTTTTAAAAACCAGCCAAGTGCGTGTTGGACCACGCGCAGTTTAGGTTAACTACGGAGGTAGTTACCCGTCCTCTAAACCATGTCAGAAAAATAATAAAATGTACTTGCACTATTATTAGATTAGAAAGTTACAAATGCAATGATTTTAAGTTGAAACATACTGAACAATCGTCAAACACTATTTACTTCCGATACAAACGTTATAGAGACTGAGACGGCCACAAAAATAACATAACACACAGTTTATCCTTCCATAATGCCAGTGAACTCACCCAGTGAGTTCATTCAATTTATAATTAGTGCCGGCGACTCACTTGGCGAGTCCAACATAAAATGTATGCGGCATCCGAGAAGACATCATGAAAATCATAGTGGCATTGAACGTGTAAATAAAATAAGATTGAATATTACCTTGATACAAATTATTTTTTATATATTTTCCCACAGACATGTTATTACCAGAGATATTGAGTTTGTAGCCCGTCTCGTGGGTATAATAAAGTCGCCAAGAAATATTGTTACATGTGGACTGGGTGGATGACCCAATATGGTGTTATAGTGAGAAAAACGAAGGATTATGAATCTGTGTTATGAATCTGGGCGTTATTGAAAAAGTCTAATTTTTATGAATATTCTCAGTGCAAGAGTAGAAGCTGTCTGTAAGAGATGTGTTATGGAAACTACATATCATGTCTCTTATCATCTGCTTTCATTTCTTCCTTTTTAGATAAACAAAAGACTATAATTTATTTGCAGCTGAAATCGTTTTCATTTTAGAACTCGTATTTTTAATAACCAATCGGAATTCAAAGAGACATTTAAACAAATTTTCACTTTCTACCCAACGAGTAGCGTAAATATTAATTTGTGTTAAGAGTACGTTGTTCATTTACCCCAGTTAACGTAATGATCTTAAGTGAAAAGATACTGAGAAAGTGTTACTTTAACTATTTGATCAGTCTTTTTTATTAATTCTTACGGAGAAAACAAGCAAGAAAATATAAAATCACAACAACTTGAACATTTCATCTACAGCTAAATTTAGTATTCCTAGGGCTAACAATTGATAGCCCTAGGAATACTAAATTTCAGCATCGGCACCGGCGCTTGTCCAATTCATGGTCCAGAACGAGAGAAAATGAGAAGCAGTCACCGCCTTCTGAGAAACAGAAATTCAAGCTAAGGAGGAGGCGGAACGAAAGAACTGAAAGAAAGACAATCCTCACGCCCCAGCTACCTCAAGAGACGGCCTGGGCGTCGAGAATCATCTACCACCGAAGGCGCAGGCCTGCGGTCGGCGAACGATCGAAAGGTCACCGTCCGATAAGGACCAAGCCTGAGTCGACGGCACGTTGTGACGTCAGCATAGTTGACTTAACCTACTAGGGCCAGTGCCTGCCAAGGCTGCGAAATTGTTCGAAAGAGTTTAGTTTAAGGGATATTTGAAGGAACACGGGTGGGCTTTAGAAAGTAAGAGTTTGTCGCTCCGGAGAAGTCATTTGAAGATTTCCCATCCACAAAAAAAGAGCTAATAACTGTCTATAGTTTTGTGCAGAGTCAATAAGTTCACGAAAGACACACGTAGTCTGAAAAACGCCGATTATCTGAAAGCTGGCAACCCTAGTACTTCAAGCTTGTTGCTCCCAATTCCCTTGATATGATTTACGCTGGATGGGTCTTCCAGAAATATAACCTACCTACTATCTACTATTTTTCAGCGATATTTTGGCGAATTATTAAGCTTTAAGGTGCAATTGTTTTTTAGAGTCATGCCTTGTTTTTACCAACCAAATTGTGTTTTTTGGGTATTTGAAAAGATTTAATTTTTTTTTAGTTTGGGTTTGCTCTTGACTCTAGTCTAGGTCATAGATGACAGAGACAAAGTCGACGATGGAGCGAGCTTACCCATAAGAAGTTAGTAAATATTATAGGGAAGATAAAAAGGAAACTATCACCGCTAACTAGGATTAACTAGTTGATGAGTAACAGTCGACCAACTTATAAAATATAACTGCAAATGTAAAAATGTCTAAATAATTCCATAGAAAATTAATTTAAACCAAGTGCCTTTGCAACTTTGAAATGTTATAGAAAAAAAAATATTTGTTTTGGCATGGTTTACGAGACGGATAACTACGGGACCCTGCACTGTGCGAGGCCCAACACGCACTCGTCTGGTTTTTCAGTAAAACCGTTTTTAGGGATAAGACCGCCCATCGTTACGTAACCTAAGATTTTTTAAGCACCTATATATAGTACTTAGTATTTATGGTGCAAAAAAAAAAGTATTTTGGTTCTGTTCATACATCTAAATAGATTATAATGTTAGCCATTTTAGAGAGGAAAAATTCTTGTTTATTTTTTGTATGAGAAAATCTCTGAAAAAACAAACTATTTTGTCAAAATTTCTTTGGCTAGCTTTATAGAAAGTTTCACTGCCGCGGACTGTTTTATTTTTATTTGGAAAACTGATTCCTCCGTCAAAAGCGAGAGTGAAAGCAAAGCCGCGACTGCAGCTACTACTGAATAAAAAGAACCAACATGTAACATTTGTTTGTATTTGTCACCGGAAAATTGCAAACGCCGTAAGATTGTAAAATGTCGCGTGAAATCGTCAACAATTTTTGCTTAAAACGTTTTTTTCATAATATATTGAGAAATTTAATGATAAATCTAATAAAGATGTACATATTACAATCCTACGGAGTCTGTAATTGTCCGGTGACATTTTCAATTAACAGTTAATTGAATATGGCAGTTAACCTTTGAACTATTACGTATTTCATTAGTTTGAACCCATACCAGTCTACGATATCTTTACAAATTGAAATCACTTTGTAAAAGCTAAATGGAACAACTATGGAAGACTTTTAAACAGGGTGACTTTTAAATCATTTGCATTTTTTCAGGGATCACAAAATCCATGATTATGAATGAACTTTAAATTAGCAAAAATTCTAAAAGGAACTAGAATCTTTGTGACATGCCATTGTGATTTTCTTTTCGAAATCGCGGCGCACTATGATTCATGGATACATGTGTAGAGGACACTTAAACAATGAAAAAATGTTTGCAACATGTTGCCCTAAAGTGTCACATTGCCGAGATGTGGAGGCACTAGTGTGAAATCAGACCCCGCTATCCCCTTCGTGGTTGTTTTTTTTTTTACTTACTTACTTCGTCTTTTGGTGATCATTTATCCATTCTGGCAGGTATTTCGAATTTTTTGGTAGTAAAATAGGTACTTTTCTGGTAGGCGTTTTAATAATAATAATATAATCATTTATTTGTCCGAATATGATACATAATTTAGGATTAGTCAGTGGAATCATCACATTCTACCGGTGTGGCGTGCAAATGTTTGGTACATACAAAAAATAAAGGAATACATTAAAATTAGGTATTGATTGCATAAATTACATATTAAAGTGACAATTAATCAGATGCGTCAGTTAAAAATAAATCGTAGAACACGATAAGATTATCAAGGATGACAAAGTAAGATTTAATGACAATCATATCAATGACCGGCCGAGTCGGGTAAAAAGTAAGAATAGATGTCACAGTTAATATTATAATTGAATTAGGATGTCAAATTAAGATTCTAATTAGGATGTCAAATTATCATTCAGATTAGGATAGCAAATTATCATTCAAATAATCGTTTAAATTATAATAACATTTATAACATAGTAGATGTCACAGTTAATATTACAATTGAATTTGTTTTGAAATTGTTTAAACACAAGCCCTTTAAAATTATTTTTGAACGTTAAACTGCAATACGTGATACTCGGGATCTGTTGCATTGTCATGATGGCGTTCCACAGGGCTTTGTTTTTAGCCCGCTACTATTTATTAGGCCTACTGTGCCATGTAAAGGGTAATTTACATCACTTTTATTTGCGGATAAAGCCACATTTGAAACTACCCACACATATTTACTGATATATAGACTGTACATATATACTAAACATATTTCCCTGTAATAGTGGTCTTGGTTCAGAATGTACTTACTTTTGGACGTGAAAAAGACAAAACGGCATCGTAACAATTCTTATTTATTTTATTTTAAATAAAGCTTTATTCTAGTAATGTAATGTGTTATCTCATACTTAAAAGGTTAAACCTAGTCACATTCTAATATGTATTGAAAAATAAACTTACATTTACTTTTTTTTAAATTAAAGTGTCATTCAGCTAATGACACCAAGTTCCATTGCTGGTATGTAAAAAGGCAGCAAAAGTTGAAACTTATTATATTGCCTTATGTGTTTCGACTAATATTTCACAAGAAGACATAAGTTCCTCCCTGCCATTAAATGGAAAATAGCAGAGATTGTTACGAGCATAGGCTTTTCCACACACATATTTGCCGTCAATCATAGCTCTACCAACGTACAGAGGTTCACCAGGAACTTCATTTGGTCCACCTGTGCGTCCGCCGATGAATGCGTTTTCAGGTACGTTGTTAGGATGTGCAGTAACCCATTTAGCATTATTCCCACACAATATCTGAAAATCAAATTATAATGTGCATGATCTTTATATCAAGAAGGCAATCTAGCTAAAAATAAATAATTATTCAAAGATAAAAAAAACGATCATAAAAAGTTTTGATTGAGAACTTAGAAATTAAAAATGTTACCTGAATTTCGTCTTTACCACGTGTATGTTCTCTGCCTCCCCACGGAAAGAAACCTGTGCCAAGTGACTGCAAATATTGACCAGGACACAGTGAACCACTAATGTCGGCTCTGGCTATGTACATATCTTTATGTTCACGCCCACAAATCATAGCGTGTGGAGGCAAATAGCCATCCATCATGGGAAGCCAGTGAAGTCTTCCGTGACACTCATTTGGGGGTGCCGGTTGTGATAAGACTGTAATTATGAAAAACATCTTGGTTCATTAACTTAATTTTACTGATAATAACTGGTATTAAATAATTTGAATTTAGGATTACGAGGTCTTTATTTTGTTCAAGATTCAGTGTCAGCAGCATCAATGTAGCCAGTCCAGTCTCATTCTGAAGATTTTCTGCGTAAGCCAACAAAACGGCTTTCTTGGAAAATCTCTGCTAACAATCAGCTTTGCATTCATTAATATATGTTTCATTTGGTTCAGAAACTTATACTTTATAAGGATCACAAGGAAAACAATGTAATTGTTTCGAAACAAATAAAGTGCTATCAAGAAACTTATATCCATAATAGAAATTGCTTCTGACCTGATTGTTATCCATAAACATACTTCTTGTTTGTGCTATGTGAATCCTCAGTAACAGATTCTGGGTCCACCCTTGTCATAAAGTGAAAAAGATAATTATGTTGTTTTACGATTAACGTGTCTTCGGAGTACCAGTATATAATTTCCTATGCAAAAGCTAGTACTAGTCCAAAATGACCGATCTTTGCAGAACAGTTCTTTCTTTTGCCATTACGTAAGACTTGGTAAATGTTTGGATTTAGCGTTGTCTGGGCTTTTAAAGTAACATTACTATGAATATGTAAATAAATAAGAGCAGGACACTCGACCAAAAAAGCTACTCTTTGGAGAGATTTAAAAACAAACTCACCTGCGCATCTTTCACCCTCATATTGTCCTGTGCATTGACAGACAGGCTCATTGTGATTATTGAGGATACAACTACCATTATTAAGACAATATTGATGGCACGAGTCGACTTCACACCTCTTCCCAAAGTAACCGGCATAACATCTGAAATAGCAAAGATACAATGGAACCGGTTAACTCGATAAACAAAGAAATCAGCAAATATGAGGCTCTCGATAAGTGACATTCTGTCAGCGGTAGCGTGGCGATGCCTATTGTCAAAAATGTATGGGATTGACAAACGCTGCTGAAATGTCACGTGATCAATCAATTGTATTTTGGCATTTCAACAATCGCACTCGCCTTAATAGATTAACACTTTGTTTGCACCACAGAAGGCTGTGTTTCGGTATACGATTTAAAACAGTACCCTTTACACTGTCGGGGTTGTGGAATTTGTTCGAAAGAGTCACCGTGGCCCTGGAACTCAAAGAGCATTAGGAACACGGATGGATTTTAGTCAGTAAGAGTCTGACACTCTCTTCCCCTCCGCCCAGAGTGGATGAAGTCATTTGATGATTTCCCATCCATAAACAAGAAAAATCCTATACTAATTTAAATAATTTGTTTTTTTTTCGCAAAAGTGTGAATTACAGCTAGTATCTCAAGAACAGCTCTTTTAAGCGAGAATGAGATTTGTTTAAGCAGGAGCCTTCCTTAAGAGACTTTACTCTTCCGAAAGTCATTGTTACAAAAATGTAAAGTTCTCAATTCTTGTTATAATTCGAAAATGTATAACCAACAATAATAGCATGTGTGTCTGTGCGAGTGTGCATGGAGTGTAGGTGACAGAATTGTGATGTATGTTGCAAGAGGACTTCATTTTCCTCATTGGTGTGTGCAATATATTTAGTGTCAGTGAGGGATGGATGAACAGTTTTGTTTTACCTGCATTTAGGATGTCCCTCAGCAGTGACATAACAATCTCCTTGATAACAATAGTTGTGACAGATTGAAACATCACATCTCTCACCGATGTACCCCTGTGCACATTCACAACGAGATTCCCCACTAACTTTCGTACCATGGACGCAAAAAGGCTTTACATGTACAAAATCATTTAGGCAGTCGATGTACCCCGGTAGCAGACGCTTTAACGCATGGCAATTTGAGACACCCTGAGTTCGTTCTTGAATTTTATAGTTAGCAGCTATATCTTGAGAACCGTAAAAAGAATTGTCAGAAGTTGTAGTCATTGCAATTTTATTAGGTTTTACGTGTGTACCATTCCATAAATTCTTTGGTAATTGCCAGACGATGGCTGTTTCAATGCTGTCCATCCACGAGATAAAATCTTTAGACAAGGTTAGTTTATCTGGTGATGATTCGGATTCTGTTTCACAATATAATGTTCTTCGGTTCTTTCCATTCAAATCCGCGCTTTCAATACAAAATGAAGCTTCGTTATGTAATTGAGATTCAATCCAGTATATTTTCTGCGTGTCAATGGTCAAGCCTTGTTTTACCGTAATACCTCTGTCTATTATAACTTCTTTCTCAGAACCATTAAATTTAACTCTCTCAATAACGTTACTTGCTGTCCAGTAAATATACCTGTAATAGAAATTGCTTATTAGTGACAAAGTTTGAATTTATTTATTACAAAAACCTAATTCAGTAATAAATATCATTAATCTTTGTCATTATTTTCGACCGACTTCAATAAAAAGAAGGAGGTTCCATGTTCGACCATATGTTTTTTTTCTTTTTTATATAATATGTTCACCGACTTTTTTGATTGAAAGCCTATATTTACTCTTGAGGTGGTCCCATTATCACCAAGTAAGAATCTGTTGATGGGATTTCAGGGAAATCGAGGGCAACCCTCAAATTTTGTTTTTCATATACTTTCTAACGAAATTTATATATTTGTGCCTGGTAATCATCATCTCATGTTGCTGAGCTGATGATGAAAGGTATTAGTCAGGATCTGATGTTGGGATCCCAGGAAATTTAGGGCGACCCTCAAATTTTATGGGTATTGTTTGAAACAGTAAACTTTCCATGTGGTCACATGGTCACCAGGTCAGGATCAGATGATGGGATCCTGAAGAAATCGCGGGAACACTCCAAATGAAAATTATATGCACACTTGAAGAGGTTTGATTATTTTTTAAAAGAGTATTTTCTCAGAGTGGTTCCATTTAAATATGGTGAAGATCTGATGAAAAATTTCGGAGATTGGCATCGGAACTCTTCAATAAATGATAGCAAATCTCCCGGGATTACTGAAATCGCATGTCTGTTTATTGTTCACACCGGTTTATATAACATCACATCACGGCGGTATGCTGTGAAGGGTTACTCAGATGCATACAAGTCAACCTGAATTTCCATTTTTTTTTGGGTTATCTATATTCGGGCATCACTTTATTGTTTATTATCCAATCTTGATGATTCTCTTTGCATTGCTTTTAGTTATAGCTATATTGCATTTTCTAATAGGAATAGGTAATGTCAATTTTGTTGTGAGGTTTTATAACTTAAAAGTGAAAAATAAAAAACTGTTTACAAAAAACTACAACCGAATTCCAAATAAAAATAAAAACCAAAAATAAAGTCCAAATAAAAACTTTAATTTCGGAAGTCCGTGTCATAAAACGAAGAAAAAAAAAGTGTTTTATTAGGAAGTCGGTAGTATATTTTGTACAATATTTTTTTTTGCAATCAGGAAACACAACGACACAGTTATAAAACTTTAATCACTTACCCTCCACAGCTATCTACGGCAACCTCACGGAGTTGAGTTGATTCCAGATTGATCACAAGCTCTCCGTTAACTTCGTTTTCATTTCCAGGTCTTAATAAAAACGAGTATATCTTATTTTCAAAAGTCCCAAAAAGTAATTCTGTGACCGGGTCGTATGCGACTCTGGTAAGATATCGGTTTGGTTTTTTCTTTATTAATGATTGCGTGTTCTTTGTTGCTATGTCAAAACTAGATACAGAGTTGTCGCTGTTGCGTCTGTCGGCAAACAGCACTCTCTCATGTACTGGATCGTAAATTATCCATTTGATACGATAAGCTGCTGGCGTCGCCGTATAAGCTAACGTTCCTACATTATAAAATTCCAGTCTATTGAATCTGGCTACGACAAAATCTGAAACATGAAATAACATTTTAACAAGCTTATCAATATCTATAAAACTCTTCAGTTACTGAGTGATTGAGTGACTGACACATAGCCGAAACTACTGCTCGTAAGTTGAAATGCATTTGTCGAAATTCCAACTGGAATGCGAAAAAACGGGTATGCGCGTACGAAGCCGCGGGCCAAAGCTAGTTTGATATATTATCATGCGGTTAAGTTGGTATGGTAAAGTCTTTCCTTTTCTTTCCAGTCTTATCTGTAAAATTAGCACTTCATCCTCGCGGATTTAGTAAGTACTTCACAAAATTCAACGCCCTTTAATGGGTAGTTTTGTGAAATTAGAATTATAGGATCAGTCGGGTGTCTATCTGTCTGTCCGTCTGTCACAGCCAATTTTCTCCAAATTTACTAGACCGATTCTGTTGAAATTTTGTACACAATTATGAACTTCTGTGACCCAAAAACGGACGCGAAACGTAAATAAATAAATTTTAGTATGGGATCACTTGAGTGACCAACTAGAAATTAAAAAAAAAAAAACAGACTGTCGGTACAGTGTGACATATGAAATGAAAGGGCTTATTGTGAGGGTATAAATTATCATTTTTTCATAATATTAAATTAAACAGTTTTGAAGTTATTCAAGAAATTAGACGAAAAATGGCCATTTTTTTTTTAAATATAGAATTGTAGTTCTTTACCTATAGATTACAGGAAAACCTATAAGAAGTCTATGGTGTTAACATAACATCTTACGAAAACGAATTTCGTTTGGAACGCTTTGCACGCGAGTCCGACTCACACTTGGCCAATTTTATATATCAGTCAGCCCGCTGGGGGTTGACATAAAAAAAGCTTTAGTATTGGGGTCCCGTCCCATAGGCTCCCGAAAGTAGATACGAAAAACACGGCTCTTGTACTCACCCCAGGAAAAGGAGTATGCCAAACCCACAAATAGTGTCATCAACGCTAATACACCCTGCGATATATACATTCTAACACGTTCCAGACTACGTTGATTCAACTAAGTAGGTGATACGTCCGCCCCTGGTGATGATCGTGAAATTAACAAAGTATTTTTCGAAAACATCGATTGTCAATTGGAAATTGGAATTATATATGCAACGCTGCATTGGTAACAATACAGAAGCTCTGATAAGAGACAATAACATGTTTGTCCGACCTTATGATAAGACTATTGAAGTTCGAAGAAAATAAGAAATCATTAAAATATAACGTGTTTACTTACCTGTGAATAATATGTATGTGTAATACTTATTTATAACTCGTTACGTCTCGGCCCAACACTATCGTAAACAGTCACACACGTCATTCAACTATTCGAATGAGGTGTGGAAAAGAAAGAAAAAAAGAAAAGAAAGAAAAGAAAGAAAGGAAGAAAAGAAAGAAAAGAAAGAAAAGAAAAAGAAAGAAAGAAATAAAAGAAATAAAAGAAAGAAAAGAAAGAAAAGAAAGAAAAAGAAAGAAAGAAAAGAAAGAAAAGAAAGAACAAAATAGATGCAACCCTGAGCACCTTCCTTGAGTCGTGTATGAGTAATCATATCCTTAAAACGGTAGATACCGATTCAAGGAAATGATGAGGTTGTATAAATTGAACCAACAATGTCATTTTTTTTTTGAGGTTTTAAGGGTATTCCGCTTTTGACGAAACCTTTTCAATAAACGCGCGAAACACTTTTTAGGCCAAACAAAATGCGATTTAAGTATTGGATAACATAACGTTGCTGAAAAGTTACTCCGGTTGACTAAGCGTACAGACAGAGATTTTAGTAATTTTGAAATAGATTGTTTACGGATGTGTAGACATGCATTGAATTAGGTGATTTCGTTTAATTCTGCTACCAATGCTAATAATTCCAACGTGTTTATAGAAAAAACGCGAAGATTCTATCGATAATACATACGTTGAAATCGGTTTAAGAGTTTAGATCTTCGGTGGGCTAAACAAACACACAAGCGTAGACCCCTTTTTGGGTATTCGTGTAATAACATGTTTACTTAAAAATATAATAATAGGTAATAATAATACGTTTATTTTCACCACAATATTTAACAGAAACATTTACATATTTAATTGCCAAGTAGTACAACACTGAAAATATTATGGGAACTGGTGCCTAAGCTAGGCCAATGGCCTGTGTTTCAGGTCACCAGGCATATGAATAACACACAACCCATATACTAGTCTCAATATATCCCATTACCACTGTATGGAATTCGGTTAACGCATTCTCTGCACTAATTGCATTTTTGACGCAGTCACCGCTAAGTGATCTCGTTGGACGATATAAAGTGAGCAGTTAAGTTTGCATTCAACAGTGCTGTAAAATGTTAAGGAAGGAGGTAAAATATGTACGAGATAAGAAACATTGCTAAGTGAAGATAAATAGGTTTAGTTTTTCTATGTGATTACTGCAATGCGATTCAGCCGGTCGATTTTGGAAACATGTAGAAGTGAAGGCTTGGGTGAAGTGATCACGAGGTGAGCTGTCAACCCATATAATCAAGATGTCACGTGATCACGAAGTGAGCTGTCATTACATCTTGATTATAGGGATTGACAGCTCACCTCTTGATCACTTCACCCATCCGCTCTGCTCCGCTTTTCAAATCCGCTTTTAAAATTAATCTTAATAACGATGACACACCCGTGGCATGAGATTTTTTGGTCTTGTTCCATGCATTCTTACTTTCTACTGAATTTGGAAACCTAATAAGAATAAAGTAGAATTTTCCAAGCGCTAAATGAGGATTAAGGTGCAAGTATCTAAATTAAATTTTGGATGTCAGTTAAGTATATCTTGTGTTGAAATAAATTAAAGTTATAACTTGAAATTACAATCAAGTTATAAATTTATTTAGACTAGACGAGCAAATTGTGTTTAAAAAAAAACTATCCCAATCATCAATTGTCTCCACAAAATTATCGACTTCTTTGGCCATATCGCCGGCAGACCTGGTAACAACCTTACGAGGTAATTGTCACCGGCAAATTCATGGTCAAACGACCTTGATGACGAAGTCCTATACGCTGGTTAGATCAGATTTGAACATAATAGCCTTAGAAGCCATGCATGTCGCTTCCATCTACAGAATAAAAGTTATGCCATGGGTTCAGCAGAGCCAACGAAGCGGTTCTGAAAAAAAGGAAGAATATATTTCAACGAAACTGTTAATACCCAGATACCAAAGCGTAGGCAAGACTTCCATCTGCCCTGCTTAGGCGCAGCACCGCCGTGTCCTCGTCGAGGCGATCGGCAGCGGCGACCTCTCGCGTCCGGCTCTGGTTGAATCCATGGTCCAGCCAAGCGAGGGAGGCTTGGGAAGCGGTCACCTCCTTCTGCGAAGCAGTAATGCTAGCAAAGGAGGAGGGAGGCCGCGCGAGGGAGAGACAAGGCCTACGCCCCAACCGCCTCTACAGGAGAAGACGCCCCGGGCGTCGGAAGTCGCAGGGCGATCCCCGGCCACCGTAGGCGCGGGCCTGCGGACGGCGAGCGTTGGGTGGCTCGCTGTCCGATCACCANTCTCGCGTCCGGCTCTGGTTGAATCCATGGTCCAGCCAAGCGAGGGAGGCTTGGGAAGCGGTCACCTCCTTCTGCGAAGCAGTAATGCTAGCAAAGGAGGAGGGAGGCCGCGCGAGGGAGAGACAAGGCCTACGCCCCAACCGCCTCTACAGGAGAAGACGCCCCGGGCGTCGGAAGTCGCAGGGCGATCCCCGGCCACCGTAGGCGCGGGCCTGCGGACGGCGAGCGTTGGGTGGCTTGCTGTCCGATGACCACCAGGCCTGGGTCGATGGCGCGTTGTGTTTCACGCGCGCCTCAAAGAGATGTCAGCATAGAAGACGGGGCCCGCTAGGGCCAGAGCCTGCCAGGGTTGCGGAACTTGTTCGAAAGAGTCACCGCGGCTCTGGAACGCAAAGGGCTTTAGAAGGAACACGGATGGGTTTTAGTTAGTAAGAGTCTGACACGCCTTTCCGCTCCACCCAGAGCGGAAGAAGTCATTTGATGATTTCCCATCCTTAAAAAAAAAAGGCAAGACTTCCAAGAATAATTTCAACACGGACAAAATACTTTTTTCAAGGTCTTGCGAAATCAATATCTATAATCGTTTGCCACAAACTAGACAACAAAGCAAAGTTATCAAACTTTTTACGTAGCGATATAAAGGAGATACAAGAGATAAAAGACATCTATCGATAAAATACTGATTACTTACAGTGACAATATTGTGTATTTCCAATATTATCAACATACTCATGTACTTTGCTTCAATCTTCTTTAAAGGTCAAATTGTAAGAAAGGAATCAACAGTATTTGATAAGTCAACTAGTTGATTTAGGATAAAAAGTAGACTGGCTTCTAACGTCGCGATGTATCAATTTAGCTCCTACCGCGGTATCTCTTTCGTGCCCTATGTCACAGGAAGCGTACATTTTCCCGTGTGGAAAGTATTTATAATACACTCAATGATAGCGTAGCTTTGTATCAGTTCTAGAATTTTCGAAATCGGATTTGATTTTATATTTATAGAAATTACTAGCTCCCGCGTGATTGTCGAAAATTATCCCAAAGGAACATAATCTCGGGTTAAAAACTATCCTATGTCCTTTCCCGGGACTCAAACAGTCTCTATACCAATAAAATTTCAACTAAATCGGTCCAGCCGTTTGCGCGTGAAGAAGTAACAAACAAACACACACACTCACAAACTTTCGCCTTTATAATATTAGTGTGATTCCTATAACAACCACAAACAAAAAAAAAAATCTTAAAAGTAAAATTTATATGTTTTGAACCATTTAGTTATTTTACGCATATTTTGGCACAAGCGTTTTTTTGAGCAATTAGTGCCCGGTAACACGCATGGATCAATCTTGAGCAATTAGTGGGGCAATGTGGAGCAACTTCGATAAAATGCGGCAATCGTTTCCGCAAAATTGTTTCTAATTATTACTCCTTATATTCCTTGGTATTTTGTTTTTTTCAGCTAAATTATTCGCGTATTGCTTAGTTTCTTAGAGTTTGTTCATTTCGCTCAATTATATAATTGCAAAACATTTGGCTAAATTGAAGCTTTCATTGCTTCCGTTGCCGTAAATTGCTTGATATTTTATGACGTCACAATCGCCCAGTATTGCTTATAATTGATAAATTTTCATTGCCCGTGTTAACGTAAGTACCATTATAGTATTATTTTATTTACTTGCGAAAATATGCGTAGGTACCTATTTTATAGCTAATGAATCAAAGCATATTAGTTTAACTTATGGGAGGTTTTTTTTGTCGGGGGCTGTTTAAATTATTATTTTTTTTATTTTTGCTACTATAAACCCTACGATCTACACTGACCTTAACGGCACTACACCGTATACCAAAATGTAATTTGGACCGAACGAGTGAAAGTAGCTGAGTACCTACTTTCTGTACAAATAAACAATCTATTCTATTCTATCTCTCAGCAATGTATTCACTCATTTCTCTTTTCTGCTTCATCATCAGACCCTGATCATAATCTACGAAGATCATATAAATGAGCACAAACACGCAGATTCCAGGTCATTCTGTAGCATCAGGTCAATGTGACTAATCTTCCAATAATCTGTTCATTGCAACCATTCCAGTGAGACCAAACGTGATACAAATTTCGCGTCGATCAGACCTGTTGAACTTGCTCACATCCCTTCATCAACTAGAAAAGAACTTATGATCATCAAACGGCTGAACTGAATTTCTAAAATCATAGCTAAAAACACTTTCGATTAAATTATCTTCAAACGAAAAAAAAAACAAAACCAGTTCATCCGTTTAGGAGCCACAGACAGAAACACCCCTCTTTTTTGGTCGGGGAATAAAGTACCACTTGTATAGAACATTTCATTAAACGTAAACAAAAGCTCGCGTTTATTTTCATTTATGATGTTAGTCCTTTACATGCAATCGACGAACATTTTAAGTGAACAGTCCGTTTCCCTGACCTTAAACCAATCGAATAAACACGTAGTAGGAGCAAAGCCGAAATCCATGAATGGTCAGCCTAATCACTCAGCAAAGTAGGTACTTGCCATGTTTATTGACTTTCTCTTGAGATAAGAAAAACTTCCACCCTCATTCGACCATCCTTAATGAGTTTCGGGCGTCTGTATTGTAAAGAGTAGGAAATGAAGAACGTGGTCGGCTTACGGTAAGAACTGACCAAAGTGTTAGTACGTTTGTTTGACCCAAACTAAGTGTAGGAAACTTGTAGAATGTTTGCTCATACGTTGGTTTAGAAAAGTCTCTGATACAGGTATGAAATGTTAAGTCTAAAATGTTTAATTAGAATTGGATTCCAGTAAATTAATTAAATCCCAACCCTTTTTCGTCTTTCCGTGGCCGTGTAAAAAAAAGGATTAATTAGTGAAAACCTTGAAAGCGTAAGAGCCCCTTTTAGTAAGTAGTATTAGGTTATCTTATCTGCTGAAAGAAAGAAGAAAGAAAACCTCCCCCAAAGGGGTGGAGGGGATTTGTCGCCATGCTTGGCAGGCGGGTTGGCGATCGCAGTGTAGCTGTTGCAATGCACAGAGAATGCTGCTGCCCGTTCTCTAGTGAGTTCCTTAGTCGCCTCTTACGACACCCACGGGAAGTGACGGGATGGTGCTATTCTTTTACGTCCCACACCATACCAATAAGTAAGTAATATAAAATGAATGATCTCAAAATAACAGTACCTAATACTGTTATTTTGAGATCATTCATTTTGCAGACATTTCTTTTACTTACGTTTTCCGTTTCCATTCCAATAATTCAAAAGCCTGTACATCACTCTTAACGCACTCGTAAATAACGAATTGAATATTTTGAATAAACAATGGATCGTAGATAAAATATTTATCAACACTTTCTTTTATTGTTCTATCAAAGGTTCATTCGATCTTTCCAGAATCCCCACGGGCGATAAATAAGAGTTGAAAAAGTATTTTGCCTCAAAGTATCGTGTTACAAATTAAATTTTTAAAAGTTGCCCTCTTTTTTTGGCTGGAAGAAACTCGATAGGAACGTAAACGGTGGAAGTCTGTAAACGCGAGGATGGACTTTTTTTTTCTTTTAGCGTCAACTTAACGATGCAAGTTGGAAAAATAAATGGTCAACACTGGACGAAGATTGAACACAACACGGCAACAATTGGCATAATTCCGTCGACAGACAAAGTTGATTAGAGACCCAAAGGCCAATTCTAGTACTTATCAAGCGTTAAAGTTCAAGTCGCAATAACGTCTCAGCGACAACTTTTTTTGATATTTAGGGAAATTATCATTGTTTCTACAGTGTGCGACGGCGATTCGAATTTTCCTTAAAATACTGAGGAATTGCCCTCCCTATTTTAAGCCAACAATAAATTCCTTCGCTTAGGCGCATCCTGTTGTTCTCCTCATCGCTGTCACTGCAGCGAAGCTGTCAACAACATCGGGTACCACGGCCTGTCATGCAAAAGTGCGGGTCGCATAGCGCAGCACGTAAACATCAATGACAATATCCGACGCGCTCTTGTCGCCTCCGGCGTACCAGCCGTCTTAGAACCCAATGGCCTGGCACGTGACGATGGCAAGCGAGAATGTATGCCTTTATTACTATGGAAGATGGGTTTTTGTTCCTTCTAAAGCCCTTTGCGTTACAGGGCTAAGGTGACTCTTTCGAACAAATTCCGCAACCCTAGCAAGCTCTGGCCCTAGCGGGCCCCGTTTTTTATGCTTACTGTTTGAGACGCGCGTGAAACACAACGCGCACATTAAAATGTAACATTTTTAGTTTACCATATATCCGGATTTACAAGAAATTACGTAAGTTATCTATTACTATATGAATGTCGCAGCCAACTTGTTTAAACAGCCGTTTAATTTGCAGCCTAGCTATTTCATTGAACGGCGCCGTTTACCTAACCAGTGGCCTAAGTGACATCTCGGCATTTAATTGAAGAGCTAGGCTGGAGACTTGGTTTAATAACGTTCAATGACTTGACTAGCCAAGTAGTGAAACATAGAGCATAGGGAGCTTAGGACACGACACGGTTCTTTTAAACCCTGCAGACAGAAATAGGAGCCTTGAGGAGCGGAGGTCCATCGCCGAGGATAGAACGTTGGAATTGATTGTTGTTTGAATTTAGAATACCCAAAATTTTATATTTCATTTATTTTCGTCACACGGTTACCCTACTCTGTGAACGGCCTAAGCATCTGCTAGCCCGTTCATTAAATGTTGTATTAGGCACCGTTCAATGTAAAGGTTAGGCAGCCAATAAAACGGCTGCTTAAGCTGAGACATAGATACAATTCCATCACTAGCTCTCAAGACACTAGCTAAACCCAATTATCTCGACAGATTGATTGTACGTTCCACCTAGCAACAGAATTGGATAATCCAATGTCTTAATCTAGACACATGTTCAATCAGACTCTTGGTTAAATAAATGTTCAGCTGAAGTTAGATAAATTGATTTGTAGTTGGTCGATCCATCACTAGATATATCCAAAACATCCCATAATAATATAGGATTTTCTGGATATAACTACGTATGTAAACTTGTTCCCGAAGGAATTGATCTTAGGAATCATATTTATTCGGGATAAAAGTAACTTATAACACCTGGCATAAGTAGGAATACCCGTATAGTTATCAGTGAAAGAATTTTTAGGATCGGCTCAGTAGGTACCTCCAGATGTTTTCTTTACAAGCACATACACTAACAAACAAATAACCCTTTTAACATAGTTTCATAAACGGCTTTTTGTTGCTGGTATTTTAAAAGCTAGAAAGCATTGGAACTCCAAATCAAGTACCACACGTGTTACCAGGGGACAACGGGACCCTGTAACTAAGTCTGCCAGGTACCCAAGAAAGTTGTCACAGAGTGTGTATTTCTATAGCACATACATTAACAAACAAATAACCTTTTTAACATAGTTTCATGAACGGCTTTTTGTTGCTGGTATTTTAAAAGCTAGAAAGCATTGGAACTCCAAATCAAGTACCACACGTGTTTCCAGGGGACAACGGGACCCTGTAACTAAGTCTGCCAGGTACCCAAGAAAGTTGTCACAGAGTGTGTATTTCTATAAAAGGGTGCCCCATACAACATAGTTTCATAAACGGCTTTTTGTTGCTGGTATTTCAAAAGCTAGAAAGCATTGAAACTCCAAATCAAGTACCAGACGTGTTTCCAGCTCACGACGGGACCCTGTAACTAAGTCTGCCAGGTACCTACCCAATAAAGTTGTCACAGAGTGTGTATTTTTAAAAAAAGGGGGCCCCATACAATAGACGTGATTGTTTCGGTATAGGTAGGGTACGTGCGCGAGCCCGACTTCACTTGACCGTTTTTTGTCAACATCGTTAATGCTCTATTCATCTAAGTTTCTTTATTATAGCGAATGTAAATTGAATCCACGTCCAATACCAACTGGCGAAGTAAAGTGCAAATGAGGGTTCTTTCACTTTTAAATGCCAATGAAATAAATTATTTAGGTATTCCTTGTCGAAGCAAATTGCCAACGAGCGGCTCCATTCATTGACTCTTAATAAAATCTGATAGACAGCGACATTCCATTCTAGACCTTACTGATGAGGTATAAGGGTCATAGATTTTATCATTGTTTAATTATTCGGGGACTTTCTGGTGATGAGGAATTATTAGAGAGGGTTTATGTGACATGATCCGTACATTTTATGTCCTAGAAATTTAAGAGCGATTTATCAATCTTGATTCGAGACGGGGAGACAGTTGGTGAAAGTTGACTTTGAAAGTTAGTCTATAAATAGCTGATGAGTAATGAGAACTAACTTTGAGTTAATGAACCGGGATAATGGCGTCTTTCGGTGGCGATTGTCGGGTAGATAGTAAAAGTGTACTGGTAAAATAAGCGTAACTGAAATCATACTGTCTACATCTTTCATCCAACTGAGAGAGCTGGAAGCATTTGTGGGTGTTTTGTGTGTACCTACACAAAAAGCAAAAGTTTCCTAACAATTAAAGTGAACAAAAAGGTCACTGTCTTATTTGTGCAATGACTTACGTACCAGTAATATTTCATACCATACATTGGTATGTGTGAAAAAAATAACTGGTTTAAAACTTATGTGAATATTGCAAGAAAGTACACAACTAAACCAGTTGTTTTAGCACTACATAGAATGGATTGGCATCCTGCCACAGTTTTACTACATGCAGTTTAGTATCGCTGAGGATTTCGTTAAACTTGAAAGAGCAAAGAAGTTATAGTATTATAAATCTTATAGAGGATGGCCGTACTTTGAGGATTATGTTGGCACTATTGAACGCGATTGTGGAGATCATATTGTGGGGATGTCCAAGATAGTGATTTGGTCTACCATCGAGATACTGACTTCATTATCGCGATGGTAGACCCAATCACTATCTTGGACAAATAAGTGATTCCAGATTGGGGCCAACACCCCATGAAGAAAGGATTTTTATAGTTATGGGCGACAATATTCTTAGGAGGAAATTTTGAGGGAAAAAAGTGGGTCTGGACAAGGTGCACTGAGTAGCTAAAGCCTTCCCGACATCTCAACCAGCCAGATAGAGATTTCAGCTATCAGATTTCCACTAAATTAAAACTAAATTGGGTATGATTTTTTTCCGGGACTTTATTTACTTTATTTGATTGAATTCCTAGACCAAAATTCAATACCTTTCTGTGAAGGTAATAGGTATTATGAAATATTTTATCGCTCGGAAAAGTCGTGATTTTAAAAACCTATCTTGTGACTAACGTTATTTAAAAACATCTTCAGTTAACTGTTTGACATAGTCAACTATTTGTTTAAACAGAATATTTGGAACCAGGGTATAATGTTTCTTACTTTGAATTACTGTTGGAACCGAAGCGATATATGAATAAGTTTTAAAGATGCCAAGATTGGATTGAGATAGTATCATAGTAAGGAGCTTTAAAAACCTTCTAAACATGACACGTAATGAGAACCTTCATTCTCTGAAAAAATGCCAAAAAAATAAAAATCGCCATGTACGTTGTGAAAGAATACTAAACTGCTGTCCTACGGATTCATTAAACTAGTACTGAAAATAAATGTATATTAGTAAAACAGCAGCAAAAATAAAGAAATAAAATAAAAGTAATACAATGAAATACAAACACACGTTAATGTTTGTGTACAGCATTCGTAATGTTAATCAATTTGTACTAATTAAGTACACAAGTTACGTTCCGGCTCTGGTTTTAATTGAAACTTTATAAATAGGTAATGCAATTTCCGATTGCAATCATACTGAGAATAACTTTGATTTACTGATGTTCAAGTAATTTACATAGTTATAAATTACTCTGAAATGAGGCACCACACAAACATAAATGCATAAATGTCTATAACTTACAAAAGAATGTTGCTGTGCACATACATTTTAGGTAGGTGCCTACCGCATATCTACGTAAATCATGTATTTTAATTTCTTTCCAGTTTTCAGATGGCAAAAAGTCATGAACTAAGATTGCTAAAGTACGAATTAAAATAGGTACCTTTATTATTGAATAAGGGAGAAGGTGATACAGTACAAAGCTAAAATCTACTTGTAGCTGAAGCATTTTCATTTCAGAACTCTTCTCTTTAATTACCGACCTAAATTGAAAGAGGCATTTAAACAAATTTTCATTTTCTACTCAATGGGCAGCAGAAATATTGATTGGCATAAAAAGTATGTTGTTCATGTCTCCCAGTTAAAAAAGTAATGATGTAAAATGAAAAGATACCTACTAAGAAAGTATTACGCAAACTAAAGTCAAATTAAGTTATGTTGACATAATATGAATATTTAATTTAAATTAATATCTGTTTTTAAATTAACATTAATAACTTATAACCCAAATAAACTGAACTTACAAAAAAAAAAAAAATATAGCATCGAGAAATTCGTCCTCAACGCTGTCAGCTGGTAATGTGCCCAAGAGACTGGCGGCATTGCCTCGTTGAATGGCAATGCTTAGCCTCTGGCCAAAGAGCCAGCTCTTGGGTCACGGGAAGTGTCAAGCAGCCGTTTTGAAATTTCTTTGTGAAGGCTGTGAACACAAGGGCCCCACTGCCCGAGGGTTTCAACCCCAAACTGCTCGAAAATATAGTTACCAATAAGGTTACGATATTTACTCCGCTTGAGGTTTTCCGCAGCCGCAGCAGCAGCACCAGCACAACACGATGAACTAGGAAGATGGGATGGCGCAAGAGTATCGACACAGGTTGCGTCTCATACTAAGGCCTATCCATCTTCCAATGAAACAAAGACATGCCGTCCGGTCTTTTGCCATCGTCACGTGCCAAGACATTGGGTTATAATATGGCTGGAACGCCGACGGTGACGCGTGCTCGTCGGATAATGTAGTTTTAATTAGAGTGTCGCGCAAAACGGCCCGCACTGGGGCTACAAGAAAGGCCGTGGTGTCCGAGGCTGTTGAAAACCACACTACCGTGACAATCATAAGGAGAACAATATGGGGCTCCTAAACGTAGAGAAGCAGCGAGGCGGAAAGTGGTGTATTCGATTAAAGTACCTAGGTTCGACGACGGTAGTGCATAAAGCCAAAGAACCGACTCCCATTTTCCCACAGCCAACAGGCGTGCACACTCAGCAGTAGTAGCAGACGTGTGTAACGTCTATTGACGTTATACGCCGTTCTGAACTACTCTGAAGGATACCATGGCGGTATGGAGACAGCAACTATCGCGACCCAGCGCTGGACACGCCACTATTGCGGCGGTAATGCTCCTCTTTGAGGAATGGCTGGAGAGGCGCCACGGCGTCCTCACCTTCTACCTGACACAGGTACTGACCGGACACGGCTGTTTCGGGAGGTACCTGTTTCGGATTAAGCGGGAGGACACGCCCGGATGTCAGCACTGTGAGGATCGCCCGGAGGACACGGTGGAGCATACGCTGGAAGTCTGCCCTGCTTGGGCGGAGCACCGCCGTGTCCTCATCGAGGCGATCGGCGGCGGCGACCTCTCGCGTCCGGCCCTGGTTGATGACGAAGGCATCCGATAATAAAGGATTTTTGAAAATTCATCCCCTAAGGGGGTGAAATATGGGCACATCACTATTGCGGCGGTAAGGCCCCTCTTTGAGGAGTGGCTGGAGAGGCGCCACGGCGTCCTCACCTTCCGCCTGACGCAGGT